>MDKJ01308830.1:0-30141 GCA_005239525.1 Nicotiana knightiana
CCCCCCCCCCCCCCCCACACACTAACAAAAGGGTGGAGTTTGATTAAAAAAATCAGTGCTAGTAAATAGATGTTATCTGCAATTACCTTCTGAGTGACCAGATTATACATGTAATACTTTTTGCGCCGTTTATGCATAAAAATTTATCTCTAATTAAAAAGTCATCGTGCCTGCTCGCTAAAATATCGTGAAAATCTAATCTTACACCTCTCAATTTAAGATGGACATCAACTCCAATATGGCTAAAGTATTACTAAATACAGAACATTAAACTACTGAATTTAAAGAGAGAAAAAAATTCATCATTTAATTTATAGATAAAAAATTCTCCCATATCTTTTAACGATCCGACCGGTCGTTTTGAGTATCACAACCCCGTTCCCCCATTTACTGAATGTTTTATGCTCAATTGTGATTATGTGATTTGTCGGGGAAGTTTCGGAACGAACTGGACACTTAGTTCCATGATTAAAAGCTTAAGTTGAAATAGTTGACCGAATGTTGACTTATGTGTAAACGACCCCGGAATAGAGTTTTGATGATTTCAATAGCTCCGTATAATGATTTTGAACTTAGGAGTATACCTGAATATTTATTTGGAAGTCCATAGTCGAATTTGGCTTCAAACGACGAAAGTTGGAAAATTTGAAGTTTTAGCATTGAGAAGTTTGATCGAGAGTTGACTTTGTGGTTAACAGACTCGGATTTTAGTTTCGAAAATTTTAATAGGTCCTTTATGTCCTTTATGACTTGTGTGCAAAAATTGAGGTCAATCAAACTTGATTTGATAGGTGTCGGCATTGAATGTAGAAGTTGTAATTCGTTAGTTTTCATTAGGCTTGAATTGGGATGCGATTCATATTTTTAGTGCTGTTTAATGTGATTTGAGGCCTCGATTAATTTGGTATGATGTTTTAGGACTTATTGGTGTATTTGTTTGAGGTCCTTGGGGCCTCGGGTGGATTCTGGACGGTTAATGGACCAAATTTTGGACTTGGAGATTTGTTGAAGTTTTTCTAGTACACAGATCTAGTTTCCTTCTATGCGATCGCGTGGACAGGTCTGCGATCGTGTAGGCTTAATTGGACAGTTGAGGCTTTGTGCTATGCGGTTGCGTGAGGAAGTACGCGATCATGAAGCTTTGGATGCTAGTGCATCGCGAACGCGTGAGGCATGCCGCGTTTGAGAAGAGGAATTGGAGTAGGAGCTGGTCACGCACGTTGTTCATCACGATCGCGTGGAGAAGGTCGCGATGGCGTAAGTCTGTGGAGCCACTGCTTCGCATTCGCGTGGACCTTTCCGCATTCGTGAAGGCCATTTTTTTTGGGGGGGGGGGACTTGTTTGTTTTGTTCTTCGTAATCGCGTGAGTTTGTCCGCGATCGCATAGAGTTAATTTCTGCGCAGCAGAACTTAAGTTCTGAAGATGAGACATCGTCTCATTTTCCATTTTTGACGATTTGAAGCTCGGGCAGAGGCGATTTTCGGGAGACTTTGAAGGAAAAAATAAGGGTAAGAATGCCTAACTCAATTTTGGTCAAATTACCCGAATCTATAGTTGTTTTTAGCATTTAATTGGTGTTTTAAGTTTGAAGAATTGTGAAAACTCTTAAGGTTAAATTGAGGATCTGAGGGCCGAGTTGATTTCGAAATTTGGTAAAATTGGTAATGGTTGGACTCGTGGTTGAATGGGCGTTCGTATTTGTAACTTTTGTCGGGTTCTGAGATGTGGGCCCCATTGTTGAATTTTGAGTTGAATTTTCATATTTAATTGGGAAATTTAGTATCTTTCATATGGAATTGATTCCTATCATTTATGTTGACTGTATCGAATTAATTGTGACCAGATTCGAGGCGCTCGGAGGCCAATTTGCGAGGCAAGGGTGTTTACCCTAAAATCTGAGTAACAATTAAATTCGTATTGAGGCCTTTAAGATACGTGATTTAGTCCAATAATAATTGATAAACAAGAAGACAAACATATAAGTTAAGTAATCAAGCTAAATCAAACCAGTGTATGAGCAAGCCTCGACCTTGAGCTACGATAACCTCGAGGTGCACTAATACGAACAGTAAAGGAAGGACAATAAAACTAAGGAACAATTCTGATGAGAGATGAGCGAAAAAGTAAGAGTGTATATTCTTTGCTAATGATTGATGATCTTTACAAATGAATGGGCTCCCCTTTATATAATAGGGGAGTCCTAAATAAGGTACATTTTCATTTCTAGTAAGGAATCTAATTGTACAGCTGTCTAACCGCCTAGTACGAATTCGTACAAATCCGTTCCATAATTCACGCCTTGATCTTTGTGCCATTGCGGGAATCTCGCATATTTTGTTACAAAACCATAACAACATTATCTGGGGGTAGGTCATACTCGGCCCCGGTATTCATTGTGCGTTTCGGTCCTCGGGCCTTATACTCCGTCATCAGGCTCGAGCTCGATCTATTGAGCTTTCTTGGTCCATTTTAAACTCGGCCTCTGAGTGACTCCTCGAACCCATAAAATCGGGCATACCTAATTTCGACCATACACAGATAGTCCCCGCATTTCTTGTAATATAATGATAAGAAGCG
Organism: Nicotiana knightiana; assembly: GCA_005239525.1. Classification (NCBI taxonomy): domain Eukaryota; kingdom Viridiplantae; phylum Streptophyta; class Magnoliopsida; order Solanales; family Solanaceae; genus Nicotiana; species Nicotiana knightiana. The sequence continues at coordinate 2,580 of MDKJ01308830.1, forward strand.
ATTTGAGCTTCGAGTTTCCGGAGTCCCTAATAATGACATCATCCCTGTGACGTAAGTGTTCGAGGTGATTGAAACGTCCCGTCAGTGTGCTTCCCCAAAACATTAAATGCGTGCTAGTGATGGTCGGCCATTAACGCTGGCGAAACGTCGCCTCTCTCCTATAAATATAGAGTTCCTTATCCCATTAAGGACTTTACTTCCTCTTTGCAACTTCTATACTCTCTTATTTTCTTCACCTCTTTCTCCTTCGTTACCAGCTCCTTCGCCTTTTCAGTGCCAAAAATCATCAAACCCCATCTCTTTCCGCTTCCTTTAACCAGAACCTATAGCAAAAAACTTCAAAACCCGTTCCTCAAAAAGAGGAAACTTCATCTTCTTCTTCCCGTCCGGACGGCGGTAAGGAGCCGGCCCTTCACAAGATCGTTTCCAGTGCTTGCACCTTAAAGAAAGAATTCACCGTTGAAAATCCTCCCGATGTTACTGGTCAATGTGAGCATGCTTCGAGGTATATCTGTTTGATAGTGGATAAACACCTCGATGTGATGAAAAAGGATTGTGGTTGGAGGGATGGGGTTGTGGTACAGATCCCCACCTGCGAGGAGAGCATTACCACTCACGTGGAGGGATTTCTAAGTGTTTACACTTATCCCTTCACGTTGGGTCCCCTCGATACAATTGTGATTGATTTTTGTCAAAGATACCAAGTCACCCTTGGTCAAATCCACCCATCCTTCTGGCGAATAGTGATCATGCTTTGCTACTTCTCCAGCAAGGCCGATGGGCTCGAGTTCACCCTTAGTCATCTAATCCGCATGTACCGGCCTTAGCTTTTTTGACGGTTGATTAAACTCCAACGCCGGTCAACCAAGTCCTTCTTTGCTAGCAACGATGAAGATAGAGATCGAGGCTGGATGAGAAGGTTCATTCGAGTGAGGACCAACGACATCATCCCCGCGGAGAGAATGTCGTTCCCAGAAAAGTGGAACTTCGGCCGTAAGTGGAGTTGTCTCCCCAGTAATTTTTCGCATTTTGACTATGTTTTGCATGACGCTCTTACCTTTGTTAGCAGCGGTCACTTGGATGCCCCATGCGATCCTCGATCTCGAAGACTGGGTCCGAAAACTAACCGCTACCTCCTTGTATGACAAATGCAAATGGCCTGACTTGTTGAAGGGTAAATGGGAAGCCAAACATCATGGTAAAATCCTGGTACTTTCTTCTTTGTTGGAGACACTTCCTTTCTCATGCTTAATTTTAATTTATGCAGACATTGGGGATTTTTCTGAAATGAGGCCGGCCCCTCCTGGAGAAAGGATCGAGTCCCAGATTCCAAAATCGAAGAAGGATAATAAGAGAAAAAGGGCTTCGAAGCCCGAAAACCCCTAAAATAAAGCGGGCCCTTCTCGGAGACGTAGGAAGAATGTCATTCCTGTGGATATTGACTCAGTCCACTAGTTCATGGATGATGAAGAAGATGAGGGCAAGGATTCAACGCTGGTAACTCAGAACAGAAAGCCAATTGAGGCTGCCGAGCCCTCCGAGACAGAGATCCTGCCTCGAGGTGAGGAAACCTCGAAGAAAGATGAGGGAAAAACCCCTGAATCACCTGAGGTTACGGTTGTTCCTCGGCCTTCGATGAGCACACCAAAGAATACAGATTCCGAGGTTCCCATGACCGAATAGAGCGCCTCGGGCAACCTGCCCGGGGCCATGACAATGGGTCACTCTCCGTCGTTACCGTCTTACTCCGAGGACGCCATAAGGAAGCTCGGGCCTTGAGAATGCCTAACTCGAGCGAAGTCCCCGGTGAGAACGATCCTTTGCAAGATTGCTTCACTGGGGTTGATGATGCCGACCTCATAGATGCATATTCCACCTTCGAAGAGGCCCGGCGTCTCTTCTCCAAGGTAAGAATTAATTCTTAATGTTGTAATTTCCTTTTTCTCGCCTTACCTTAATTGATAAATTTTTTCCTGTGGGCCTTTACCAAGTTTAAGGACGACCTGAGACAGTGTGAGGCCGAACTGGATAAGTCCTTGGGTGAAGGGAAGGCCCTAAGGCTCCTTTGTAGTCAAAAAAAGGAGGAGCTTAAAGACCTTCGGCCAGAGTTATCCAAGGCTCGAGAATATGAGGCTAAGCTAGACAAGCAGGTAACTTTTGTTTTGAAAGAGTATGGTCTTCTCATCCCAACTGTGGAGACTAACACTTCGATGTCTCAGCTGCAACAAAAAGTGGAGATGATGGGGCAGCTTCGAGGCGAGGTCAATCGGGTTAATGCTGAGTGAAACAAGTGGAGGGAAAAGATGGACCGCCTTGCTGTGGAGAAAGAAGCTACATTAGCCAAACTGGCATCGGTCGAGACCCAGCTTAGGGGTGTCAAGGAGAGTGGTACGGCCCAGGCCGAAAAGATCACCTAGATCGAGGCTAAACTTTCCAAGACTGAGGCCGAGGTTGTTGAAGCCAGGGCCGAGGTCAAGAAGACACAAATCACGGGTGATAAAACTGTTGCCGTGTATTTAAGGGACACCGAAGCTGCTTAAACGGAGCTGAGGGAAGCTACCGACTAGGAAAAGCGAAGCAATGACTTGGCCAGGTGCCAATCTCGGAGGGAGACCCTTGAAGATATTCATGCTAGAGGTTTCGACCTCACTGAAGAGATAGCTCAAGCAAGGGCGATGGAAGCCGATGCCAGATTTTTTGTCTCCTATGATGATGAAGACGATGGTGAAGCAACCAAGGCGGATCCGATAACGAAGAGGGGCCCGAAGAAGAAACCTCTCCTAATGAAGAAGCTGCTCTCGAAGGAGAAGCTGCTCCTGAGGGGGGGCCAACCCCGAGGTGTAGATATGATTTTTCCTTGTATTTTCGTTTCTATCAAGATTTTTGCCAAATTCTTGTACATATCTCTTTTTTAGATATATAAAAGAAACTCTCTTGAATGCCTTCTCAATATTTCTTGCCTTACAATTTTCTCAATAGTTTCATTCTTCGAACGGTGTATTCGAGATTCTGTCTCGGATGGTTTCTCTGATGCTGTTGTGGTCGAGTCTAATAAGGTTTGAACTCTTGGGGCATAAACCCTTTGCTGGATAATGGCAAGTCTTTGAGCCATGATCAAAATATATATTTGGGCTTAGGATAATCGAACCCTTTGGTTCAAATGGGGTGAGAACAAAGTCTCGAAACCTGAGTGTATCGGCCTTTACGTTCTTTTGGGTCGGGCCATTATGGCCTCTAAGAGATGTCTATTGTTTACCCTTTTCGGCTTAAAGACTTAGTAAAATTTTTTATGTTTATGCCTTGACATAAGTTTAGTGTCGATCGGGACCCTTTTGTTTTTAGTGCCTTAGCACAAGTTTGTGTGTAAGTAGTTCGATACCTATTGAGGTTTCTCGAGGGCTGACTTTATCGAAGCCCTTTGATTATTTTGTCTAGGGTAGCCTTTATTTAACCGATTTTTCAGAGTATTTGAAGGCCTTTAGTTTATGGCCGAAGTTAGACGTCTCTGAGCCACATTATTTCGGCCGTAGCCTTTTTATACGATCGTAGTCTTTATTTTGGCTGTAGCCTTCGGGCACGTCTCTTGGACTTATTTCTCGATACCATTTCGAACTTGTTTGAAATGTTAGTCCCCGAGTGTGATGGCCTTGGACTTTACATCGAGGATGCCTCTTTGAGGTCTTATGAGTTCGAGTTTAGACAACTCGAATGTGCTGACTGTCGATGACAGTCCCCGAGTAGCAGAGATGTGTTTGTGTTTTTGCTCTTGAGCCATTTCTCACAAAGAATCATAAGTATGGAGCTCGTATAATAGCAAATTTCCCCGAGACACAAAGTGTTTAATATATAAGGAATTCTTCTTTGAATAATTCATACATGCGTACATGTTGTTCCATCGGGGCTCAGCTATTCTATATGGACACAGTTCCTCTAACCGTTTGTAAGATCCTTTTCTGACGACTCCGATGACTCGATATGGTCCTTCCCAATTTGGGCCTAGTTTCCCCTCATTCGGGTCTCGAGTATTGAGGGTGATTTTCCTTAGAACTAAGTCCCCGAGTCCGAAGTGGCGAAGGTTGGCCCTTCTGTTATAATATCTCTCGATTCTTTGCTTATGTGTGGCCATCCGAATAAGCGCAACTTCTCGTTTTTCATCCAATAGCTCGAGGCTAATGTTCATAGACTCGTGATTTGATTCCTCCGTTGCATGCCGAAATATGGCGCTAGGTTCCCCAACCTCAACTAGGATTAAGGCCTCGGAGCCATATACCAAGGAAAACAGGGTTGTCCCTGTGCTGGACTTTGATGTCGTTCGGTACGCCCAAAGGACCTCGGGCAGAACCTCTCTCCATTTCCCCTTAGCGTCACTTAACCTTTTATTTAAGTTTTGGATAATGGTCTTGTTCGTGGATTCAGCCTTCCTGTTGGCGCTTGGGTGAAATGGTGTCAATAAGATCCTCTTTATTTTGTGTTCTTTGAGGAACTTTGTCACATTGCTGCCAATGAATTGCTTCCCGTTGTCGCATACGATTTCAGCGGGTATCCCGAATTGACACACGATGTGATCCCATATAAAGTCTATGACCTCTTTTTCTTTGACCTTCTCGAAGGCCTGTGCTTCCACCCATTTAGAAAAGTAGTCAGTCATAGACAAAATGATTTAGCTTTACCTGGTGCCATTGGCGGGCCGACGATATCCATCCCCCACTTCATGAATGGCCACATGGATAGGACTGAATGGAGTTGTTCTCTGGGCTGATGGATCATTGGTGTGAACCTTTGGCATTTATCACATTTTCTAAAAAACTCCTTAGTGTCTTTCTCTATGCTATCCCAGTAGTACCCTGCTCTAATAATTTTGCGAATCAAACAGTCAGCGCCGGAGTGGTTCCCACAAGTGCCTTCGTGGGTTTCTCGCAGAACATAATCAATGTCCCCGGGTTCTAAGCATACCGACAATGGTCCATCAAAGGTCCTTCTGTACAATGTTCCGTCTTTATCCAATGTGAATCGGGTTGCTTTAGCTCGTAGGGCTGGTCTGAAGGGAGATTTCATGCTTCAAATATTCAACATATTTATTCCTCCAATACTAAGTCAAACTTGTAGAATTTACCGGGACAATGTCATCTTCTTTGACTGACGACCCTAAGTTCGCAAGTGCGTCGACCTCGCTGTTTTGTGCTAAAGGCACATGATCTAGGGTCCATTCTTTAAAGCGGTTCAGTGCCTCCTGTAACTTGTCCAAATACCTTTTCGTTCTATCTTCTCGAACTTCGGCACTTTTGTTCACTTGGTTCACTACCAACAGAGAATAACACTTGACCTAGATGACCTCCGCTCCCAGGCTTTTAGCTAATTCGATACCTGTAGTCATGGCATCGTACTCGGCCTCATTGTTAGTCAACCGAGAAATTTTAATGGATTTTCTGATAGTGTTACCCGTGGGTGGCTTCAAAATGATTCCAAGCCCGGACCCTTTCACATTCGAGGCACCATCTGTGAAGAGAGTCCATTCCCCTGATGATATACTCGACTTTAGTAGAAATTCCTTTTCCACTTCGGGTACGAGGGTTGGTGTAAAATCAGCCACGAAGTCTGCTAAAATTTGAGACTTGATAGCCATTCGGGGTTGATATTCGATATCGTACCCGCCAAGTTGGATGGACCATTTGGCCAATCGGCCCGACAACTCGGGTTGCAAAACATTCGGAGTGGATAAGTAGTTAACACACATATGGGGTGACATTGGAAATATGACTTCAATTTTCTAGATGCGCTTATTAATGCAAGTGCTAACTTCTCTAAGTGCGGATACCTAGTTTCAGCATCTCCTAAGGTTTGACTTACATAATAAACAGGAAATTGCGTACTTTGCTCTTCTCGAACTAGTACGCCAGTTACCGCAACTTCGGACACATCCAAGTATAGGTATAGATTCTCATCCGCCTTCGGGGTGTAGAGCAGAGGCGGGCTCGATAAGTATTGCTTTAATTCCTCCAAAGTTTGTTGGAATTCTGTGGTCCACGCAAAATCATTTTTCTTTTTGAGTAAGGAGAAGAACTTGTGACTCCGATCTGACGACCTCGAGATGAATCAGCCCAAAGCAGCTATCTGTCCGGTTAGCCGTTGCATGGCTTTTACACTATCCACGACGGTGATGGAACTTTCCCGAGCCGACTCCGAAAGCACATTTCTTGGGGTTGAGTTTCATGTTGTATTTTCTCAAAATCTCGAACGTTGCCTGCAAATGATTCAAATGGCCCTCTACGCGCATGCACTTAACTAATATGTCGTCAATGTAAACTTCCATTGGTTTACCTATATGTTGCTCGAACATTCTATTAACTAGGCGTTGGTATGTCGCTCCTGCATTTTAGCCCGAAGGGCATGACATTGTAACAATATGTTCCATACTTGGTGACAAATGAGGTCTTTTCCTGGTCCTCCGGGTTCATCTGAATTTTATTGTACTCGGAATAGGCATCGAGAAAGGTAAGGATCTCGTGGCCGGCTGTGGCGTCGATCATACGATCGATATTAGGTAGTGGAAAAGAGTCTTTAGGGCATGCCTTGTTCAAATCCTTGCAATCTATGCACATTCTAAGTTTGTTTCCTTTTTTAGGGACTACAACCACATTGGCTAACCTTTCGGGGTATTTTACTTCCCTAATGGACCCTTTTTTGAGAATTTTAGTTACCTCATCCTTTATGAATGCATGCTTTACCTCAGACTGAGACCTTCTCTTTTGCTTCACTAGTTTAAACCTGGGGTCGAGACTTAGCCGATGTGTTGTAATTTCCAGTGGGATCCTTGTCATGTCTAAATGGGACCAACAAAAACAATCTATGTTATTGATAAGGAATTGAATGAGTTTTTTCCTGATTTCGGGGGTTAATCCCGTTCCCAGGTATACCTTCCATTCAGGCAGATACTCGATCAATATCACCTATTCCAGCTCCTCGACTGTCGACTTGGTTGCATCTGATTCCTCGGGAACGGGGAAAGCTCGAGGGCTAAGGAAATCCTCTTCTTCTTCCTCGATTACCTGTTCCTCTAACTCGATCGAGTCCGGGGACGGTGATTTCTATTTAGCCATCTTCTTGTCTTTGATGTTCGATTTTTCTGAGGTCGAAGGTGCTAGCATCAGCATCAACTCATGAACTGCAAACATTTCCTTTGCTGCGTGCTGTTCCCCGTAAATCGTTTGCACACCATATATTGTTGGAAACTTCATCATTTGGTGAAGGGTCGACAATAGCGCCATCATGTTATGGATCCACGGCCTTCCGAGCAGTGCGTTGTACCTCATGTCACCTTCGATGACATAAAAATTTGTGTCCTGAATGGTCACGGCTACGTTCACCGGTAGGATTATCTCTCCCTTTGTTGTTTCACTCGCCATGTTGAAGCTATTTAGGACTCGAGATGCAGGTACAATTTGATCTAGTAGTCCGAGCTGCTCTACGACCCTTAACCTTATTATGTTTGCTGAGCTACCTGGATCCACAAGAACACGTTTAACTTGAATTTTATTTAGCAAAATAGAAATTATTAGGGCGTCGTTGAATGTAAGGGTGCCCTTGGGCATGCGGTCTCGGGTTCTTTTATCCCTTGTAATCGACACTCTGGTGCGTTTGAAGACAGGTCCTTGTGGAATGTCGACCCCACCAATGATCATGTGGATAACATGCTGAGGTTCTTCTTTCTCATTCTTTCTATTGGCGTCTCTTTCCCTGAAGTGATTTTTGGCTCTATCACTGAGGAACTCTCGAAGGTGACCCTCTTTGAACAATCGAGCTACCTCTTCTCTCAACTGTCTGCATTCCTCGGTCCTATGGCCATGTGCACCATGATATTTACACATAAAGTTTGGGTTTCTCTGATAAGGGTCAATTTGTATAGGTTTGGGCCACCTAGTGTCCTTAATCCTTTGGATGGACGAGACGATACCCGAGGCACCGATACTGAAGTTGTACTCCGACAACCGAGGTGCTTCCGCGGGATCGGTATGTTTATCAAAACCATTCTTACTCATAAGTCCCCTAGGATTTTGTCCTTGATCAATTCTTCGATCATTCCGGGATGAACTGCGTCCCGAGCCATTATTCATTCGCTCTGCAGTATATGGCTAATATCATTCCCTGTTTGACCTCGGCTCCTGATCGGTATCCCTCGGGGCTTTCACTGCTAACCTGTTTGGATAAACTGAAGCCGAGGGGGCTCCTAACTGGTCGTCCTCGACCCTGATCTTCGATTGATACCGATTGTGCACGTCTCCCAAGTTACAACTGGATACTCAATCACATTTTCCTTCAACTGTCGTGATGCTATCGAGATCCGCACGTTTAACCCTTGTGTGAAAGCTTGAACGGCCCAATCATCCTTAACAGGTGGTAACTCTATTCGCTCCATCTAAAATCGGGACACGAACTCCCTTAGCATCTCGTTATCCCTTTGTCTTATCTTGAAAACGTCCGATTTTCTCGTTGCAACTTTTATGGCCCCAGCGTGCGCCTTCACATAAGAATCAACTAACATGGCAAATGAATCAATGGATTTCGGTGGCAAGTTGTGATACCAAATCGTTGCTCCCTTAGACAAAGTTTCCCCAAATTTTTTCAACAAAACAGACTCGATCTCATTGTCTTCTAAGTCATTCCCTTTTATACCGCATGTGTACGTAGTGATATGTTCGTTAGTATCGGTGGCCCCGTTGTATTTAGGTATGTCCGACATGCGGAACTTCTTTGGAATAGGCTTCCAGGCCGCGCTCGGTGGAAAAGGCTTTTGCACGAACTTTTTGGAGTCCAAACCCTTTAAAATCGGAGGTGACCCTGGTATTTGATCAACTTGGGAATTGTATGTCTCCACCTTTTTGTCATTATCTTCGGTCCTTTTTTCTCCTGACTCAATTCTTTTGGTGAGCTCTTCGAGCATTTTCATGATTGTAGGATCAGTCCCCGATCTGTTACCGTTCAACCTTTTCGGCATCGGCTCAGTACGGTGAGTGATTTCTGGTTCAACCACACTTAGAGTTTTTTGTTGACTTTGTAGCTGAGCGATAGCAACCTGCTGAGCTTGTAGCATTTCGAAGATTACCTGGAGGCTAACTCCCCCGTCTTCTAGACCCTGTGTTTCTTAACCACCAGATCGGACCTCCCCGCGTACACTTCCTCCGAGGTCTGCGCCCAAGTCCGTATTCAAAGAAATGTGCGAACTAACATCGACTGGTTCCACAATCGGCATAACCCCGGGGTTAAGCGATGCTACACCAGTTCCTGGAGCAGCTACATTATCATCTTCCCCATGAAATCCAAGGCCATAATTGCCGTGTACGGGTGCGTTTAGTGAGGTTGACATATTTTAACATGAAAATGAAGAATCTTTGACAAGAACAAGTGTGAAAATAACGTGTGTTATCAAAAATCAGCACTGAAACAGTCACTATTATCTTTAGGCCCCACGGTGAGCGCTAAACTGTTTACCCTAAAATCTGAGTAGCAATTAGATTCGTATTGAGGTCTTAAAAATACGTGATTTAGTCCAATAATAATTGATAAAGAAGAAGACAAATGTATAAGTTTAGTGAGAAAGCTAAATCAAACCAGTGTATGAGCAAGCCTCGACCTTGAGGTACGATGACCTCGAGCTGCACTAGTATGAACAATAAAGGAAGGACAATAAAACTAAGGAATCTGATGAGAGATGAGCGAAAAAGTAAGAGTGTATATTCTTTGTCAATGATTGATGATTTTTACAAATGAATGGGCTCCCTTTTATATAATAGGGGAGTCCTAAATAAGGTACATTTCCATTTCTAGCAAGGAATCTAATTGTATAGCTGTCTAACCACCTAGTATGAATTCGTACAAATATGTTCCGGAATTCACACCTTGATCTTTGTGCCATTGCGGGAATCTCGCCCATTCTGTTACAAATCCATAACGACATTATCTCGGGGTAGGTCATACTCAGCCCCGGTGTTCATTGTGCGTTTCGGTCCTCGGTTCTTATACTCCGTCATCAGGCTCGAACTCGATCTACTGAGCTTGCTTGGTCCATTCTGAACTCGGGCTCGGAGTGACTCCTCGAACCCATGAAATCGGGCATACCTGATTTTGCCCGTACACAAAGGGCTTATTGAAATAGAGAATTGCATGTTTTGAGGTAAGTAACACTTCTAAACTTAGTTCCGAAGGTATAAATCCCTGAATTACGTGTTATATGATTGGTATGGAGGTGATGCGCATGCTAGGTGATGGGCATGTGGGCTTGCACTATAGAAATTGTGACTTAATTGACTTTGTGGAGTCACATAATCAAATAATCATGTTATTATCCACATATACTCCACGTGTTAGAGAAATTGAGCTGAGACTCATGTTAAAGATCATGTTTAGGCCACATGCAGATATTTTTGGGACCTACAGAGGTCGTATTGCTGTTGAATTATTTGTTCAAATTGTAATTTTGTACTAAGTCACATCTATCATTTCCATATCATATCTCAGTCTGTGTTGTCATTCATTGACACATCATATCATTAAGTCGGGCTGATTTTCATGTCATTGTGAGCCCGAGAGACTAGAGAGGTTAATGACTAAGCAAGGTCGAAAGCCTAATTGTGGGTGATATTTATGGGACTGGGCTGCACGCGCAACACATTTTTATTTATTTATGCCTAGATCTGGCGTATTATAGCGCTTGGGCTGAAGGAGCCCCTTCAGAGTCTGCATCCTCTACAGTGAGCGCAGTTGATATTATATTGAGGGATGGATTTTCCATGGGCATAGATCTTGACTAATCATTTATATTGAGGGATGGATTTTCCCGTGGGCTAGATTGGCCTTACACAGTACCGATTGACTGGTTGTTAGTTGCTATTTATATTGGGGGACGGATCTTCCCTGAGCTAGATTTTCCCTGCACAGTACGGAGTGATTGAGTACTCTAAGAGTGTGAGTACGCGAGGCTTCCATTGTAGTGCATCATATACAACATGTACATTGACATGTAGATATAAGGATGTTATATTCCTCATATCATTAAATCTGATCTATTTTACTTGTATTGAGTTTAGCTGTTAAACCTGAAAGCATGCCTACATTTTTGTACTGTTATTTCTATAATTAGATTGTACCTGTTGAGCTCGTCACTACTTTCAGCCCAAAGGTTAGTCTTGTTATTTATTGAGTACATTGAGTCGATTGTACTCATACTACACTCTGCACTTCATGTGCAGATCTAGGTGCTTTTAGATACGACACTTGCTAGATTTCGGAGATTTATCTTTTGGAGACTATCGAGGCAGTTGCTTGGCGTCCGCAGACCTTGACTCTGTTTCCTTTCAATTATTTGTATTGTTCTCTATTTCCAAACAAAGTTTTAATCAGTCAGACTGTGTTGTTATTTAGATGCTCATGTACTCAGTGACACAAGGTTTTGAGAGTATATTGTATAAAGACCGTATCTTGTATCAGTATTTGTGAGATTTTCTCTAAATTTAATTATTATATTTCAAAATTAAAAGAATTTATGATTTATTGAGGTTGTCGGTTTGCCTAGTATTGAGATAGACATCATTACGACACGTGAGATTTTAGGTCGTGACACTTCTAAAATATATTCCTCGGATCGATATTGGTGATATGGTCATTTAGTGAGCATGTATGTATTGTAGAGAAGCATTTGATATATTGAAACATTACATGAAAATATTGCAATTCATACAACTACGTACCCGAAATTAATGCAGTGACTTATTGTAAAAGGAAGAAAAACGAATATCACGCATCAAACCTTATTAATTTAGTATTAGTATTATTAAACGGCAAATTGAAGTAAATTATATATTAGTCCATTAATAATGGTTAAGTAGTGATAAGACTTATTATAGAAAACTAATGCACTGATCCTTTGGTGCATGAACCAATTGAATTGAGGGTAAGGATTTTCCACAGAATACATTTCAAAATTCGACAGAACATTGTTTCATTTCCCACAGGCTTCTTCCTATCTTCTGGGATGTTTCATTTGTTTCCACCCCATGGGCTGCAAAACATCTTCAAAGGTCACATTCTTAATTCTTAAAAAAATTTTAATTTCCTTTTTTACGTGAAATAAAAGATTCATGCATAATTGCCAGTTCTTTTTTTGCTTTTTCTCTATTGTACTAATTCTTTTCCACAGTGTGTTATCGCTCTCAAATGTCTCTCTCCCATCTCTGGCTTTTGATATGCAGTTGTTTTCTGTTATGCTCTACTAACTTCCATGGGTATATAGTTCCATATAACAACCTTGCATTATTAAGGTTAAGACTAAGGGTTGAGTGGAGCTGTAAGTACGCCTTTATCTTAAATTAGAGGTCTCGATTTCGAATTATAAGTATGAAGCCGTCTTTCTTAGAAAGCGTTTTATCCGTAATGTGAGACTTCCCGGCACGAATCCGAAATTTTTGGAATTTGGGTACCAAAATAATTAATGGTGGAAAAAAGAAGAAGTAAATGTCTACTACTTTTCTGCGAAGATATGATTCGACGTCATTTGAATATTAGTATGATGCTTTAGTTAGGAGAAGCTGAAAATTATAACTGGAACCCTCCCCTCGCCCTCCCCCCCTCCACACCCAAACACACACACATACAAACACATCTTTAATTTTGTGACTAATAGAATTTGCCAACTTAATTAACCAGTTCACAAGTAAAACACTCCTTCTGACTCAAATAATTCTAGTTTAATTTCTTTTCGGTCCATCTGAAAATACAGTTTGCTTTTCTTAAAAGAAATTTCAATTTTCTAGGTCCCCCAGTCTGTATGATATAAGAACTAAGAATTTGAAACTTTGAAATCATACGTTTTCGTCAAACAAAATTGTCAATATTTATTTACTGTTACAACTTATACAATATGCCAGTCAAAATAAACATTTTATAAAACGTCCTAGTAAAACTTCATCACATAAAATGAGAAAGAGAGAGTAATACATTTCATGTAATATAAAATGATTTATGAGACTTTCGTTTTACTTAGAGTACAAGTTTCAAACTTCTTATTTTATATTTTCAAATACTTTGAATTAATTAACAATAGTGTCAAGTCAAACTAAGGTGGAGTAATTGCCATAATCTTTTAATCAAAAAATTATTTTCCCTTACTGGTGTTTATGTTACCCCATTTATGGTTATTCAATACTTTAAATAGTGTTGGCACGACACAATAAAGTTTAACTGATTCACTTTTTTGAAGCAGATTGAGAAATTTGACTAAATGAAATTTCCATTCCATAACTAACAAACTTCGCATAACAACGATATTAATTAGTAATATAACACAATAAAATTCCAAAAACGCAAATGTCGTTGATAGTAAAATAAACTATTATTAAACGCTAACTGTTCAATAATTAATTATTTATGAGGAAATATTGGAATACTTGTACTCCTATGCTCAACACTTTGATGTGTTGAGATTTGTCAAGTTCAACTCTAAGGTGGTGGATATCAAGATCGTTGGTGACCGAGAAATGAATTATTTTGGTACTAAAATTAATGGTGAATATGGAAGTTTGTTGAATGGCAACCCAGTTTGGGAAGTTGCTGTCTATATACGATTAAAATCGAGTATGTCCGATTTTAAAGCTCGAGAGATTGCCTTGAGAATAAGTTCATAATGTATCGAGCTTGAGTTCGAAGACATGGGGATTGAAGTACTCGCTGGGAATCGAGATCAAGCATGATCGACGTACGTCGAATAACGGAATAGCGAAATATCAGTAATTGACCATAGATCTCGTCGGAAATATCGGAAGTAATTGAATTACTAACGATTATTGATATCAATCATGGATTTTATTTCCGAAATTAGAGTTGTACCTTATTTAGAATTCCTCTACTATATAAAGAGGAATCCTATTCATTTGTAAAGGGATATACATTCACTGAGAAATAATAATACGCTGCTCTTTGCTTGCTTACATTTTACTACTGTTCTTACTGTTCTTAACATCTGACCTCGAGCCTGTTCCTAATCGAGGTCGACATATTGCTGCAACACTGGTTTGATTTATTTTTACCGTTCAATTCATTTATTTAATTCGTCATTTATCAATTGGTATTGAATCAGATCACGTATCATTAAAACCACAATACAAGTTTAATTGTTACTCGTATTTCGAGATAAACAGTTTGGGGCCCACCATGGGGCTAAGGATAATAGTGATTGTTCAGTGCTAATTCTGGTAAAACACATTATTTTACACTTGTTCTTGTCAAGAATTTTTGTTTTCAGGTTGAATCATGTCAAACTCACAAAACACATCTACACAAGGCGATAATGGCTCGAACTTCACGGAGAAAACGAGAATGTTATTGCTCTAGGAATCAAGGTGCCACAGGTTGAACTTGGAAGAGCACCGCCCGTCAACCCGGTCGATGTCAGTTCTCATGTTGCTCTGAATGCAGACTTAGGTGCAGACCCCGAAGGAAGTGTACGTAGAGAGGGTTGAACTGACGGTCGAGGTACACAGGGCAGAGAAGGCGAAGGAGTCAGTCTCCAAGTAATATTTGAAATGCTTCAAGCGCAACAAAACGCCATTGCTCAGTTGCAAAATCAGCACAGAGCACCAAGTAGGGTCGAACAGGAGGTTACTCGCCGTGCCTGAAAGATCGGGTGATAACATATCGACAATCGATCCTGCTATAGTGAGGATGCTCATGGAGATCACTAAGAGAATCGAATTGGGAGAAAAGAAAATCAAGGCCAACGATAAAAAGGTCGAGACCTAAAACTCCCGAGTTGACCAGATACCGGGGGCACCACCCATCTTGAAAGGAATGGACTCAAAGAAGTTTGTGCAAAAGTCGTTCCCTCTGAGTTCGGCTCCGAAGCCCATCCCAAAAAAGTTCCGTATGCCTGACATACCCAAATACGAAGGGACCTCTGACCCCAATGAGCACGTTACCTCTTACACGTGCAACATAAATGATAATGATTTGGAGGATGACGAAATCGAGTCTGTGTTGCTGAAGAAGTTCAGAAAGACCCTGTTGAAGGGAGCTATGATTTGGTACCATAACTTGCCACCTAATTCCATCGATTCATTCTCCATGTTGGCGGATTCATTCATAAAAGCACACGCCGGGGCCATAAAGGTTGCAACGAGAAAATCAGACCTCTCCAGAGTGAACCAGAGGGATAACGAGATGCTAAGGGAGTTTGTATCTCGATTCCAAATGGAACGCATGGAGTTTCCACCAGTCACTGATGATTGGGTTATTCAGGCTTTCACCCAAGGTTTGAATGAACGAAGTTCGATAGCATCACGCCAGTTGAAACAAAATTTGATCGAGTACCCAGTTCTGACTTGGGTAGATGTTCACAACCGATATCAGTCGAAGATCAGGGTCGAAGATGACCAATTGGGAGCCCCTTCAGGCTCAGTACATCCAAACCGGTCGACAGGTAAAAATCAGAGGGATGTTGATAAAGAATCAAGGTCGAATAAATATCGGTACCGACCATATATTGCAGATCTGAGGAATAACGGTCTGGGACGCAATTCCGCCCGGAACGATCGAAAAAGTGACCGAGGGAAAAACTCTTGGGGACTTACGAGTAAAACTGGCTTTGACAAATATGCAGATCCCACATAAGCACCTCGACTATCTGAGTACAATTTCAACGTCAATGCATCGGGGATTGTATCGTCTATTGAAAGGATCAAAGATACTAGGTGGTGCAAACCGGTACAGACTGATCCTTCTCAAAGGAACCCAAATCTAATGTGTAAGTATCATGACACACATGTCCATAGGACCGAAGACTGCAGGCAGCTGAGGGAGGAGGTAACTCGACTATTCAACGAAGGCCATCTTCGAGAGTTTCTCAGTGATCGAGCTAAAAATCACTTCAGAAAAAGAGATACCAACAGAAAGAACGAACAGGAAGAACCTCAGCATGTTATTCACATGATCTTTGGCAGGGTTGACATCCCACAATGACCTATATTCAAACACACTAAGGTGTCTATCACCTGAGAGAAACGGACTCGAGACTATGTGCCCGAAGGCACTTTATCATTCAATGACGAAGAAGCGGAAGGCATTTCTCAACCGCATAACGACGTCCTGGTAATTTCTATTTTGTTGAATAAAATTCAAGTTAAACGTGTTCTAGTGGATCCAGGTAGCTCAACAAACATCATCAGATCGAGGACCATAGAGCAGTTCGGCCCGCAGGACCAAATTGTACCTTCATCTCGAGTCCTAAACGGCTTCAACATGGCTAGTGAAACAACGAAGGGGGAGATAATCCTACTAATAAACGTGTCCGGAACCATCCAAGATACAAAATTCCATATTATCGAAGGCGACATGAGATATAATGCACTGTTCGTAAGGCCTTGGATCCACAACATGAGGGCTGTACCATCGACTCTTCACCAAATGATGAAGTTCCCGATGACGGATGGTGTGAAGACGGTTTGTGGGGAATAACATGCTGCAAAGGAAATGTATGCGGTCGATGAGGTGACGCCGATATCAACACCTTCGACTTCAGAAAAATCGAGCACCAAAGATAAATAGATGGCCAAATAGCAATCACTGTCCCTAGCCTCGACCGAATAGGAGAAACAATATCTAAGGCTTCTTTGCAATCAACCTCGAATACTGGGGGGCATCACCCTCGGATGTTATGTGTCCGAGAAGTGTACCTCGTTTCAATGGGCCTCGATAGGAAGAATTTTGTAATGGGCCAAACGGTCGAATGAACCGTGTCCATATAGATTAGCCGAGTCCGGATGACAAGACATGTACGCATGTATAAATTATTCAAAGAAGCATTCTTTCTTTATCGAACATCTCGTGTCTCGAAACAAATTCTCTACTACACAAATCACATACTTATGATTCTGGTTTATTATGAAAAATTAATACTTGCGAAAATGGCTTAAGAGCCAAGTGCAAACATACTTCGAATACTCGAGGACTGCAAACTCGAGCTATCTGAATTCGAAGTCACAAGACCTCAAAGGGGCACCCCTCGACATATAAACCAAGGCCATTGTACTCGGGGATTCGAAATGTTATCGGGAAGTATGTCTAAAAGGCATACCCGAAGGCTATGACTACATTGAAGACTGCGGCCACATTGAAGGCTACAATCATGTTAAAGGCTACAGCCAAAATAACCCGGCTCAGAGACGTCCGAATCCTGCAATAAACAAAAGGCCTACAATACTTTAAAAAATCGGTTAGAAGGCTACCCTTGTCAAATCAATTAAAAAAGGGCTTCGATAAAATCATCCCTCGAAAAACCAAAAGGCTTCGATAATATCTGCCTTCGAAAAACTTCAAGAGGTATCAAACTATCTTAACACAAACACGTTGAGACACCAAAGAAGAAAAATAGGGTTCCGATCTTCGGACACTCAATAAACCTAATGGGTATAAAAAAACACATGCTAACGCATAAAGAAATTTTCACCAAGTCTTTTAAGCCGAAAAGGGGAAAATAATAGCCATTTTTTGAGGCCAAATCGACCCAATCTAAAAGAGCCTAAGGACAATACAATTTGAGTTCGAGACCTTGTTCTCACTCGATTCGGACCCAAGGGTTCCACTATTCCGATCTCAAATAAAGTCAATTATAGCTCAAGGATTCACCAAAAAACCCTAAGGGGTATATTGTTGTAAGCTCAAAACTTACCCATCATTTAATAGAAGCCTAAGGGTTTACTTTATTCTAAGTTCAAAATTCATTCGAACTTGGTTATAAAGATAATACATCTATGGATTCGATCAAGCCACCCGAGATAAGGTATCGAATGTATTTCCGAGCTCGGGAACTTACCCTCGTATAAACGAAAAACTTAAGGCTTTACTCTGGCTACGAGCTAAAATTAATAAAATTAAAACAATGAAAATCATCAACATTTTCGATGAAGACAGAAAGCATATCTGGACTTGAAATCTATTAAGGCATTCGAAGAGAAGTCTTTCTATTATATATCAAAAATCATGTACAAAAGATCAATCAAGGCCTTACAAAAAGAGAAAAGAAACTAAAATCTAACTACGATCGGGGCCAGCTTCCTCGGGGTTGACTTCTTCTCGAGCATTTCTCCGGGAGCAATTTCTTCTTCAGGCCCCCTATCGGACCCACCTCAACTGCCCTCTTCATCATCATCCTCATCATCGGAAGAGGCAAGCTGCCTCGTTTCGGATTCAAGCTCTTTAGCCAGAGTAATTTCCTCGAAAAGGTCAAAACCTCGAGCATGAATTTCGTCGAGGGTTTCTCTCAGGGATTGGCACTTTGCCAAATCATTGCTCCACTGCTCCCGGTTGGAAGCCTCCCTTAGCTGTATTTGAACAGCCTCAACATTAACCCGGTACATGGCAATGGACTTGTTCTCCATGACCTTGGTCTTCTCGATCTTCGCCTTAGCCTCAACAAGACCGGCTTCAAGTCCCTCGACCCTCTTGGCTTGGGCCGAGCTTTACTATTTAAAACTTCGAAGTTGAGACTCAAATGAGGATAGTTTAGTCAAGGCTGCCTCCTTTTCCATAGCTAGGCGGTCCATGCTCCCTTTCCACCAATCACAATCGGCCTTGACCTGATCGACCTGTCCTCGGAGCAGCTCGATCCTTTCCACCTTCTGCTGCAGCTGAGATAGCGAAGTATTAGCTTTCACAGTCGATTTGATTCCATACATTATCAGAAGGATGGCTACTTGCTTATCTGATTCGGCCTCTTCTTCACGAGCCTCGGCCAGGTCCGCTTGAAGGTCCTTTATGACCTCGTCTTTTTGGCCACAAAGTATCTTCAGAGCGTTTCTCTCTTCCGAGACCTTCTGGAGTTCAGTCTCACACTGAAAAAGGTCAGCTCAAAACTTAGCAGATGCCTATACAAGGAAGAAAACACAAGTTAGATTTATAAAGAAAAAGGCGAAGGAAAATGATAAGAATCGAAGCATCGCTAATGTCGGAGGCATTAGGGGTGTGCATTCGAATCGGTTTATCGATAAATTGAATCGATTATTTGTTATCTATTTATCGATATCGATTTATCTATTTATCGATTTCGATTCCGAAAATTTTCTTATCGAGTTATCGATTTCGATTTCGATTTTGTCCACTTCGCTTATCGATTTATCGATAAATCGATAAGAAATATTTTTTTTTCTTGCCGTGGTTTCCTTTACCCTAACTTATTATTTTCATTTTCCTCTACCCTTATTATTTTCTAATTTTCCCTATCCAATTATTTTCTTTTCTCTTCACGACTTCACGCCACTTCTGCCTCAAGATTTTCCCCTACAACCCTACCCTCCTGCCCCTTTAGAGCTGAACTGCTGAAGCCTTAAATTTTCATCACTCAAAATTCCTCCTTTCTCGGTTTCTTCCACAGATCTAGCAATTCTCTATCTCCAAATGGGTTCTCTCAGTAAGTTGATTATAATTTGGTAGAAGTTCTTTTGGTCAGTTAGGTAAGGAGCTGAAGAATAATTAGTGTGCCTGAATTAAATCAATTAATCGTAGTATCATTTGGTATGATACATTAATGATTAGTCGTCTATCTCTATTAGCTATCCACTATTTATACATGTTTTACACACAGTATACATATATTAAGTAAGGGTACTAAACATGACAACATCGCTTAGAGCTAGAAAATTTTCTTATTGGTGTAATCGATAACCGAATCGATAAGCCCCAAAAATAGATAAACCGAAATCGAAAATATTGAAACCTTATTGAAATGATAACGATAAGCATATGTACAAATCGATAATCGATAAGTAATTATCGATAAGGGTCAAAATCGAATCGATAAATCGAATGCACACCCCTAGGAGTCATCATCGACCCCAACAAAGAAATCCAGGAGAGGATCACGGTTGATACCCAATTTTTTCTCATATTTCTAAAAAATATATATATACTTTCAAAATAGTGCATAAGCATCATCAAGTATTTTTTCACAATTTTCTATAATTTTTAAAGGGGTTTAATCAATGTATTCCTGCATTTTTACTATATAAATAATTGTTAATTGCATCACAAGTAATTTTATAATGATTTGTTATTTAATTTTCATCATCTATATCCATATTAAGCTTTAAATATTTTTTGATATATTTATTATAATTATATTTGCATCCTAAGGAAAAAATTGCATATTTTGCAATAATAGCCCGTATATATATGCATAATTACATTATTTATACAGAAAATGCATTTTTATATTTTTATAATATTGAGTAATTATTTTAAATCATTTTCATGCATAAATTATATTTTTTTACTATTAATTATTTTTGTATAAATTATTTTACTGATTTAATTGGGTATTTAAAATCTAGCCTTTTTTCTTAATTAATTTCGGACCTAACCCAATTACCCCAGCCCAATACCCTAATACCCAATATCCAAATACCCATTAACCCAATTCCTGTACCCGTTTAAAATCCGACCCTGCACCTTTAAATCGGGACCATTGATTTCTAAAATCAACGGTCCACAATCATCCCACCCCTTTAACTAACCTAACCCACCTAAACCCTAATCACTTCCACCTACCCGCCTTCACCAAACACTCTCATATTCCTCCCCTTCTCTATGAAACCCTAGCGCCGCAATCCCTGTCTCCCCTTTGATTCCAACCCAGAAATGGTATCACTCGGTGATTCCTTACCTTATTTGGCCCCCTTTCCTCACCGGCTAACCATTTTTGGTGTTACCTAATTTGCTTTCCTCAAATGGCAAGAAGATCCTGTAGAGATCGAACCTAGGCTGGTTCAAATCTCTAACCTACTTATTATTTCCATCTATATACATCAACTTTTCTGTTTAAGTACGAATATCTTTCGTATCTTTCACTGATTCTTACTTAACCCTAAGGTTAGGGTTTTCATATCTTTCCAATTCATACCAAAATTGGTTTTAACCTTTTTTTTTTATTTCCTTATAAATTTGCTTATTTTTTGTTACATAATTTTACTTACCCAATTTAGGGTTTCAAATCTTCTTAATCGAACCAGAACTGGTTCGGTTCTATGAATAACCCCAGTCTATGTTCACCTTAACAAAATATTTGATTCTTTACTTCTGTTTTTATCGATTTTATGGCTTACCTAAAATTAAGGTTTACCTTTTATTTTAGGGCCAAATCTGTTTGATTATGTGTTCTGCGAATATGTTCCCGTCTACGTTCATCCTATAAAGCATGTGACTCTTGCCTTTTATCTCCGCCGATTTTATGGTTTTGCCTAAAATTAGGGATTGAAATCTTTTACTGAAACTTTTACTCTTTCCTTTCTCGTATGATACTGATATTTTCCTTATTCTGTTAGATTTACCTTGTTCTCATTATTTCTTTACTTTATTTTGCCTGGCATCTGACTGTTGATTGATTCTTATATGATGCTTTCCTTATTTTGAGTGGTACTCATCTGATTAATCGCTTACGCCTGTTAATTAACTAAATTCTGACTTAAATTGATTCTGAGTTTAATGTATTTCCTTATTTGTGTATGTTTGATTTCTTCCCTTATCTGTCTGCCTAATCGAATACTATTTAAACCCTTTCCCCTCTTTCCTTTAGACAGGACTCAAACTCTCATATTCTCACTAACACTTAGTTCTTTTACTCTGATTCTGTGCTCATTGTGTCTGGTCTTGGCCGGCTGAAAGCCAAGGCCAATTGATTCTGGAACGTAAATGCTGTATCATATTAACTTGCTTTCTTGCTTAACTGGTAAGCCCTAATCCCTTGTCGTTTCATTCTCCATGTTTTCATAATCAGTGTTACTTGAACAACATGTCTTGAACCTTACTTTCAGCATGATTCTACCTTTTATGCTCTTATGAATCTCTTCTAATCTTATGGTTAATACTGTTAGTTTAAGATTAACTATTTTTGAATAATATGAATCCTCCTACAAGCTAGCTTAATGTTTAACTTGTTTCATGCACAATTTACTGATCTTGCACCTGTTCTAAACTTAGCATCTTTATGATACCATTAACTTGAAATTGGTTCATTAAAACTAACCTCACAGATTTCTAAGGTTCTTTAATGTGTCCTGCCCAACTTGTTCAACCAAACTGTTTGCCTTAACATGCTTCTGTGATTAAGAAATGGTTGTCCTAAATGTCAGTATGCTCACTTAGTATAATTAGGTCTCTTTGAAGCTATGTACTTTGCAAATGTTGCTATTTTCTGAACCTTGTTTCTTCTTAAATCAAACTGTTTTAAAATCTGCCCCTAGTTCCTTTTTATATGCTGATTTTTAAAACCTCCACTCTTAGTCCCTTAGGTTCTCAACCACCCCAGTGTGAGCACTGCTCAGGGTCCACATGAGACTCCTGTGAATTCTAACACACTGGGAATTGGTTCCCAATCTCTTGTGAGATATCTTCTGAATGTGTGGTTCTGGCTGGGGTCCCTGAGGCCCTTGGAAACTTTGACACATCAGAAACCTGGTTCTAATTTTCTATGGGTGAATCACTATGTTGTGCCTCAAAGTTGTTATGGTTGAAAGGCCTGGTTCCTAGGTTTATTTGGGCCTAATGAAGGCTCCCTATAGTATATCTTATTACTATTGTATAATTCATTTGCTATTATGGTTTGTAATAACTTTGTAATAAACAAATTCTGGGGATATTTAGTTAAGTTGGGGGGTTTTCTTATTTCCTTTTGTTAAACTGGGTAGAAATCCCGCCTATAGGGTTTCAGCTATGCTGTTAATTCTGTTCATTTGGTAAAAACTCTATGGGTTCTATATTTGTGCTTAGAAATCCTGCCTATAGGACTTTCGTTGATGCTATTAATCTGAGTTCTATATTTGCATCATTAGAGATCCTGCCTGTAGGGTTGATATTATAATGGCATTAAAAATTATTCCCATAGGATCTATCAATATGTCTAACAGACGTGCATTAGCAATCATGCCTATAGATTCCCACTATTTGATTTAATTATTTTCTAGCAATGTGTACAATTCCCGCATGTATTACTGCTCACTAGATGTCATGCCTATAGAGTTAAATAAATTCAATAATAGATACCATGCCTATAGGACTAAAATCAGTTTCAACCCTAGAAATCATGCCTATAAGTTCAAAAAAGCAATTCAGATGATAGATGCCATGCCTAAAGGACTAAAATCAGTTTCAACCCTAGAAATTATGCCTATAGGATAAAAAAATCAATTTAGATGATAGATGTCATGCTTATAGGATCAAAATCAATTCAGATAATTAGAAATCATGCCTATAGGATTAAAAAGGGGAATAAAAAATGTCTCTATAAAGTTAAAATCAGCGCTACACCTAGAAATCATGTCTATAGGTCTGTAATCATTAACCTTGTAGAAATCATGCTTATAGGATTCCATTAATTGGTTCTGAATTCAATCGCCACTGTCAATCACTTAGGCAATAAAACTGTAGGACTTAATAATAATTCTGGGTTTATATTTGTGATGTATTACTGCCTGAAGTGCCCAGATTATACTGAATAAAATCAGTAGGCAAACAACAGGTCTTAATACGTGCCTTAATACAACTGCCTCTGCACTCTATTTCTCACATAGATATCCCGCCTATAGGACTTTAAGGTTAATAAAGTTTGCTGATTCGATTGCGTGCATTTGCTGTTTTATGCGTGGAGGTCAATATGAGCCTATATTTGATTTTTATCTGAGAGTCCTAATTGCTTTTTCTTGTCGCCTAGCTTTTACATTTTTGAGCAACATAGGCTGGGTCTAGAACTATCCCAAATAGATGTCCTAATACCTCTAGGCCATAAATAAGGGACGGGTAATGCACAGATAGGGAACGAGCTAGAATCAACTAGAACGCTTAAGTAACAACTTAAAAATAGTAATCGGGTAGTAAGGAGATGATAGTCCGTGTGCTAAATACTATGAGTAACACCTCGACTTGAGGGAGTTACAAATTATTGCACGGGGTGATCCTATAGGCTAAAAAACTTAGGACCCCCTCATTTTATTCCTGTTTTAATTCGAGTACTTTATTTGTTCAAATTTATTTCTTCCACTTAGATTAATTCACTTAATTTAAGTTCGATCGGGACCCACCATTGTGGACCTCGAGGGGTTCCTAATACCTTTCCCTCGAGGTAATTTGAGCCCTTACCCGATCTCTGGTGATGTAAACTGGTAATATGAGTTATCTGCTCTAGGTGCCCTAACGCACCTTAATCCGTTAGGTGACGACTCTCTCAATTCCAATTCCCTACCCTCTCAAAATAGGAGTTGTCCCAAAAATTCCAAAACCCGATTTCGTGAGAAAAAGGGGCACGACAATCACCTACGCTGGAGCCTCCGCCAATCTCGGGAGTCTTCAACCCTCGGGCCTCCCTTATTGCCTCTTCGAAAAAGACCGGCAACGAAGGTAGTTGACCTGTTGTCATGGCCCCGAGCTATTCTCTCGGGGTGCTCTGATCGATTTTTTGAGTCTCGGAACTGGCCCCGCCCGGTATAGAAGTTGGTGATCGAGAAACAATCTCAACCTCCGGAGACTCGAGATTCATGCCCGAATTTTTCTTCAAAGCCTCCTCGATATGAGGCTTAGTTGCAACAGGCAGTAGCTCGGAAGGTGTGGAGACTTCGGCGGCCTTCATGGGATGGACCAGCAGCGCCGAAGTATCTTCTTCTTCTTCCTTGTCTTCATCTCTCAGTTTTTAGACCGTGTCCGGCGAGAGAGCGACCATTTTTCTCCTCACCCTTCGAGTTTTCGGCTCTGGACCTCGGACTGCAAGGCACATTTTCTTTTTTTATCCTTTTCCGGCTTCGGAGCTGGGGACTTGGCGTCTCCTCCTTCACTTGAAGGCCTCAGAAGGGAATTCTAGGTCAAGCCTGCATGAAGGAAAATTAGTAATGAACGAAGTATGAAGTTACTTCAAAATACATAGGGAGAGAACCTTACCATGGTTGTTGGCCTCCCACCTGCCCTTTGACAAATCCCGCCATGCTCGTTCGGCGTGAGTAGAAGTAGAGGCTAGCTTTCGGACCCAATCTTCAAGATCCGTCACCGCTTGAGGCATCCAAGGGCCGGCTGCATATCGAAGGGAAATATTAGGCAAAGATAAATGAAACACAAAAATCGAGATATGAAGAATCACTTACGATCGAGGTTCCATTCCTCAGGGAACATAATCTTCTCCTTCGGTATTATATCACAGGTCCTCACCTGTATGAATCGGCTCATCCAACCTCGGTCCTTATCCTCTTTTGTAACGACCCGACCGGTCGTTTTACATTGTCAGACCCCGTTCCCCTAAATGAGACCTCCCATAGTGGCTTATTGTAATTTATGACTTGCGGGGAATGGTGGTTCGGGATTCGGAAGTGTTTAGAGTGCTATTGGGACATTTGGTTCCTTCAGGTTGGCCTTTAAGGCCAAGTTTGACTTCGGTCAATATTTTTAGTAGACGACCTCAGAATGGAGTTTTGATGGTTCCGGTAGCTTCGTATGATGATTTCCGACTTGGGCGTATGTTCGGAATGGGTTTTGGATGACCCGGGAGCGTTTCGGCGCCCAATATTGAAATAAGAGTTCCTTAAGTCCATATTGTGGTTTGGGGCATTTTTTTCTGTTATCAAGGTCCGAACGGAATTCCAAGATCGGGAATAGTTCCGTTATGTCATTTATGACTTGCCTGCAAAATTTGGTGTCATTCCGAGTAGTATAGGTCGGTTCGGCGCATTGTTAGTGAAGTCAAGAAAACTTAAAGTCCCTAAGTTTGGTTCTAGGGGTTTTGAGGTGTGATTTTGAGTTTTAGCATTGTTGTGGGTGTTCCGAAGGCTCGAGTAAGTCCGTCTTATGATTTGGGACTTGTTGGTATAATTGGATGGAGGCTCGGGTGGGCCCAGTGCCTCTTGGGCACCAAACGAGGCCAAAAACCAGCTGAAGCAGTTGCTGGTGCACCTGATCTGGTGTGACCGCATGTGCAGTTGCCCAGTCG
Source organism: Nicotiana knightiana (assembly GCA_005239525.1). NCBI lineage: Eukaryota > Viridiplantae > Streptophyta > Magnoliopsida > Solanales > Solanaceae > Nicotiana > Nicotiana knightiana. The sequence goes on from MDKJ01308830.1 coordinate 28,576, forward strand.
CAGGTGCGAGACCGCTCCTGCGGTCCAGGCCTTGCAGGTGCGAACCCCACGTGAGTTTCCCTGTTCTCGCAGGTGCGGGCTCCTTTCCCGCAGGTGCGGATCCGCAGGAGTGGACTCCAGGCCGCAGGTGCGAGCCCGGGCCCTTGTCCCATTTTCCGCAGGTACGAGCTATTGCTCGCAGATGCGAGACCGTAGGTGCGGTCGTCTATTCGCAGGTGCGGAAACCCCTGTAGGCAGAAAGGTCTTTAAGTGCGGGATTATCTCAATCGCACTCCATTTTCTTCCACCATAGGCGATTGTGAGAGCTTGGAAAAGAGCCCCACGACCCAGCCACTGTGAGGTAAGTAAATTCTATCCTAAAGTTAGTTAATGCATGAATTCCTAGCTTAGTTAACTACCTAATTAGTGAAAAATTAAGGATTTGGGTAGCAACCTAGGGCCTTCGAAAGTTTAGAAAATCACCGGTGCATTGGCTATGAATTCATACAAAAATCATATATTAATGATTCTTAGGTTATGGGTGAGCGTTTCCTTCAAGAATTTTCGAAATCCAAGCATGCGAGCCCGGGATTGGATTTTCGGATTTCTTCAAGAATGATGAATTTGACTAAATAATAGGAGAATTTCATGCTTTGAGTAGAATTTGATATATTTACGTAATGTTTGGTTAGCTTCGAGTCCTTTGGGTGACGAGTTCGGAGTTCGGGCGCATTCTTGACCCGGGGAGTAGGTGCGACGCGAGGTGAATCTCCTTTCTAACCTCGTAAGAGGGAATTGTCCCTGTAGGTGTTTTAAATTCTATATGTGATAATTGTGGGGGCTACGTACGTACAAAGTGACGAGATTTCGTATGTAGCGGCTATTATTATTATGTCCGGGTAGTTAGGCCCACATCATGCCTTGTGTTTTACTTGATATGAACTATATGCTTAATAAATTAAATGTTACATGCAGCTTATTTCCCTGAGATCATGGAATTTGGGAAAATTGGTAAGGAATTGTTTACTGAAAAGTAATTTAAAAAGAAATAGTGTGTGTGCATGTGACCGCTTCACAATTTACATTCCACGAGCGGAGTGTGATTTCCCCCACTCTTATGGGAACAGACCGTTCACCACGGCGGATTGGAAGATGCACTTATGGTTCGGGCCGTTCGATCCTCGGTCGTGCATAGAGAGGATTACTTTTTGGCAAAGTTGCACTTTTGGTTCGGGCCGTTCGATCCTCGGCAGTGCATAGATGTGTGTACTTTATGGAAAGGTGCACTTATGTTTCGGGCCGTTCGACCCTCGGCAGTGCACAAACACGACTATCTTATGACTCCAGCCGGTTGTCCTTGCCCTGTATGCGCATGATTTATTTGTTACTAAATTCATGGACATTGATTTGACAGATATTTGTGTGAAGTGAAGTAGTAATTGTTTATTCATTTCCAGTACTTCTTTGGATTTCAGTGCCTTATATATATTATCTGCTTTAATGCCTTTACATGCCTACCGTTTTCATTATATTCTGTTAAATTATATTGTTGGACCTTAGTGAGTGTCATGTCGACCTCTCGTCACT
>ML413500.1:0-128460 GCA_005239525.1 Nicotiana knightiana
AATCGATGTTTGTCACTTCTATGGTGTTGTCTTGTTGAATCCTTCCGTATCTTCTTCCGTCCCTTTAAGTTGTGTTGGTTTGGGTCTATTTATATGTTTTGGGCCAACCCTAACCATGTAGGAGACTTCTATTTCAACCGGAAAACACTTAAACTCGTCAAAACTCGAATCTGGCCGAAATTAGGACACCGGGCGTTTGGGGCCAAACGCCCCCTTAAGGCTAGAGCAGGCCTGGCGTTTGGGCCCTAACGCCCCCCTAACGCCTGGGGGTGCCTGGACTTATGGGGAAAACGCCCCCCTAACGCCAGGGGGTGCCCGGCTTTAGGGGGCAAACGCCCGGCTATCGCCCGGGTGTCTCCTTTTGCGTATTTTCGACGTATTTGCATCCCTTTAGCTCCGTTTCCATCTCCAATTCACCTACACATGAAATAAACTCCATTAAGCACCTAACAAGTGTATTTTTATCATTAAAGCACTTCAAATGTAAGGTATATCACATGCTAGACTATGCAATTTAGTATCGCATCAATAGGACCGAGTGGAGCTGCTCCCCGGGCTGATGAATCATCAACGCATACCTTTGACATTTGTCACATTTAGCGAACTCCTTTGTGTCCTTTTCCATATCATCCCAATAATACCCTGCTCTGATAACTTTGTGAACCAATGACTCGGCACCAAAATGATTTCCACAAATGCCTTCGTGAATCTACCGTAGGACGTAGTCGGTGTCTCCTGGTCCCAAGCATATCGCCAATGGCCCATCGAACATTCTCCTATACAGTGTTACATCCTCGGCCAATGTAAAGTGTGCTTCTTTTGTGCGTAAAGTCCTTGATTCCTTAGGTTCCGATGGAAGCTTCCCGTTCTTTAAGTATTCGATATACTTATTTCTCCAATCCCAAGTCAGTCTCGTAGAAATATTTCGGCATGGCCTTCTTCAATTACTGACCTTGAAAGTTGTACGATAGTCCCCGATCTAAGTCCGTCGTCTTCAACCGATGACCCCAAGTTTTCAAGGGCATCGACCTCATTATTTTTTTCCCGAGGCACGTGCTGTAGGGTCCATTCTTTAAATCGATGTAGAGCCACTTGTAGTTTGTCCAAGTAACTCTACATTCGATCTTCTCGAACCTCGAAAGATCTGTTGACTTGGTTTACAACAAGTAGGGAGTCACATATGGCCTCGATGACCTCTGCTCCCAAACTCTTAGCTAGCTCGAGACCTACAATCATGGCTTCATACTCGGCCTCATTGTTAGTTAATTTTGAAGTTTTGATAGATTTTCCAATTGTATTGCCTATGGGCAGCTTCAAAATTATGCCTAGCCCGGACCCCTTCACATTTGAAGCACCGTCAGTGAAAAGGGTCCATACCCCAGAAGATGTACCCGAATTTAGTACTAATTCCTTTTCGACCTCGGGTATGAGGGCTGGCGTGAAATCAACCACAAAGTCTACCAAAATTTGAGACTTAATGGTCGTTCGAGGTTGATACTTGATATCATACCCACTGATCTCGACAACCCATTTGGCCAATCGACCCGAGAGTTCGGGCTTATGCAAAATATTGCGAAGGGGATAGGTAGTCACCACACAAATTGGGTGATATTGAAAATATGGTTTTAATTTCCTAGAGGCTCTTATTAAAGCAAGCGCTAATTTTACCAAGTGTGGATATCGGGTATCGACCTCACCTAAGGTCTGACTAACATAGTAAATAGGAAATTGCGTACCTTGCTCTTCTCGAACTAGGACCCACTTACCGCGATTTTCGAGACTGCTATAAGTGGAGTTTCTCGTTCGCTTTTGGAGTATGAAGTAGTGGCGAGCTCGAAGGTCTCCTGCAAATGTTTCAAATGGTCCTCTGCGCGTAGGGGCTTAACTAGCATGTCATCGATATAAATTTCCCTTGATTTCCCTATTTGTTCTTTGAACATTCGATTTACTAGGTGTTGGTAAGTTGCGCCAACATATTTTAGTCCGAACGACATCACATTATAACAATAGGTTCCGTACTTAGGGATAAATTAAGTCTTTTCCTAGTCCTCCGGGTTCATCTGTATTTGATTGTACCCGGAGTAAGCGTCGAGAAAACTAAGAATCTCATGACCGGTCGTGGAATTGATCATACGATTGATTTTTGGCAAAGGAAATGAGTCCTTAGGGTATGCTTTGTTTAGGTCCTTATAGTCTACGCACATCCTAAGTTTATTGCCCTTTTTAGGGACTATGACTACGTTTACTAACCACTCGGGATATTTCACTTCCCGAATGGATCCTATTTTGAGAAGTTTGGTTACATCGTCCTTGATGAATGCATGTTTAACATCGGACTGAGGCCTTTTCATTTGCTTTACTGGACGGAACTTCGGGTCCAAGCTCAATCGATGGGTAGTGATATCCGGTGGATCCCTGTCATATCAAGATGGGACCAAGAAAAGAAATCCATATTATCTATAAGGAATTTAATGAGTTTTTCCCTGATTCCGGGGGTTAACCCTGTGCCCAAGTATACCTTCCGTTCGGAAAAGTACTCGATCAGTATGACCTGTTCCAGCTCTTCGACCGTTGATTTTATGGTGTCGGAGTCGTCGAGAATTATGAATGATCGGGGGATCCAATGCTCGTCATCCTCGTCCGCCCATTGTTCCTCCGATTGGGTCGAGACTGGTACCTGCGGTTGCTATTTGGCCTCCTGCTTTCCTTTTGGCTCTGATCATTTTATTGAAGAAAGCACCGATACCGGTATTACTTCATCGACTGCGAACATTTCTTTGGCAGCATATTGTTCCCCATACACCATTTTTACTCCATCCAGCGTTGGGAATTTCAAAAGTTGGTGAAGGGTTGAGGGGATTACCCTTATGTTATAAATCCAGGGTCTTCCGAGCAGGGCATTGTATCTCATATCGCCCTCGATCACATGGATCTTTGTCTCTTGAATGGTCCCGACTACATTTACTGGCAAGATGATTTCACCTTTGGTAGTTTCACTTTCCATGTTGAAACCATTGAGGACTCGAGCGGCGGGCACAATCTGATCCTGCAAGCCAAGTTGCTCCACGACCCTCGATCGAATAATGTTGGCCGAGCTTCTTGGATCAATTAAAACATGTTTAACCTGAATTTTATTCATAAGAATAGAGATTACTTGTGCATCATTGTGTAGTTGTGAGATCCCTTCTACTTCCTCGTCATTGAAAGACAAGGTCACTTCTGGAACATAGCTCCGAGTTCGCTTTTCCCTGGTAATCGACACCTTGGTGCGTTTGAACACGGGTTCCTGCGGAATATCGACCCCACCAACGATCATGTGAATCACGTGATGTGGTTCTTCCTGTTTGCATCTCTGTCTCTAAAGTGATTTTTGGCTCGGTCTCTCAAGAATTCTCGAAGGTGGCCCTCGTTGAATAGACGGGCTACCTCCTCCCTTAGCTGTCTGCAGTCCTCGGTTCTATGATCATGAGTACCATGGTACATGAACATTTTATTAGGGCTCCTTTGTGCCGGATCAGTCTATAGGGGTCTAGGACATCTGGTATCCTTGATTCGCTCAATGGATGATACAATACCTGATGCGTCGATGCTGAAGTTGTATTCTGATAGTCGCGGTGCTTTTGTAGGCTCAATATGTTTATCGAAGCCACTCTTACTCATTCTCTGCCCTTGATCATTCCTTCGGTCATTTCGAGCAGGGTTACGCCCTGGACCACTATTTCTACGATATGTGACGTATGGTTGATACCAATCTCTATTCGATCGGGGTTCTCTATTGATGTCCCTTTGAACTCTGCCAACGAGCCTGTTTGGCTAAACGGAACCGGAAAGGATCCCCAGCTGATCGTCCTCGACCCTGATCTTTGAATGGTAGCGATTATGCACATCGTCCCAGGTCACGACTGGATACTCAATTAAATTCTGCTTTAGCTGTCGTGATGCTACCGAACTTTGCTTGTTCAAACCTTGAGTAAAGGCTTGGACAACCCAATCATCTGTGACATGGGGTAGGTCCATGCGTTTCATCTGGAACCAAGTACGAATTCCCTTAATATTTCGTTGTCCTTTTGTTTAAATTTAAATAGGTTTGACTTCCTAGTCATGACCTTTATTGCTCCGGCGTGAGCCTTGACGAAGGAATCTGCAAGCATGGCGAATAAATCGATGGAATTGGGTGGAAATTTGTGGTACCATATCATTGCCCACTTCGATAAAGTTTCTCCAAACTTTTTCAGCAGAACATACTCAATCTCGTCATCCTCTAAGTCATTCTCCTTTATTGCGCATGTATAAGAAGTAACATGCTTGTTAGGGTCAGTGGTCCTAGTATACTTGGTAATTTTTAGCATGCGGAATTTTTTCGGGATGGGCTTTGGAGCCGCACTTGGAGGGAAAGGCGTATGCACTAACTTCTTCGAATCCATACCTTTCAGAATCGGTGGTGCCATTGGTATTTGGCCAACTCGGGAGTTGTATGTTTCTACCTTTTTGTTATTAGCCTCGATCTTCTTTTCCCCTGATTCGATTCTCTTAGTGAGCTCCTCAAGCATTTTCATAATAGCGGGGTCAGTCCCCAATTCATTAGCGTTCAATCTCTCCGGTGCAGGCTCGGCCCTGTGAACAACTTCTAGTGAGGGCTCAGGTTCAGTTCTACTTAGAGCCAGGTTCTGGTTTTGAAGTTGCGCTGTGGAAACTTATTGAGCTTGCGGCATTTCAAATATCAATCGAAGACTAACTCCGCCATCTTCGCCGCCCTGTGCATCTTGACCGGTTGGCCGAGCTTCCCTGCGGACGTTATTTTCGGGATCGACGTCCAAATTGGCATTTAGGGCGACGTGGGAGCTGATGTCGACGGGGTCTGCAACTGGTACTCCCTCGACACCAACCTGAGGTACTTCGATCCCTGGGGAGGCTACATTGTCATTTTATCCATGGAAACCGATGTCGTTGTCGGCGTGTGTGGGTACAACTTGTGAGTTCGACATGTTAAACCTGAAATCAAAAACACTTACGAGAACAAGCGTAAAGCAGCGTGTATTATCAGAATCAGTATTAAGCAACCACTATTATCCTTCGCCCCACGGTGAGCGCCAAACTGTTTACCCTTATAATTGGATAACAATTAAATTTATAATGTGATTTTAAGGACATGTGATTTCACCTAATACCAATTGATTTAAATGATGATAAATAATAGAAGTTAACAATAAAGTAAAAAAATCAGTGTTGAAACGTAATTCAGCCCTCGAGGTAGAGTGCCCTCGAACTGATTGATATCAGAACAGTTAAATACAACAAGCTGATGAATTAGAAAGTATAAGCGAGAGAGAATGTTATATTGCTTTGATATGCCAGAATAATGTGTCCTACAAATGATTAGAACTCCCCTTTATATAGTAGAGGAATTCTACTTATAGTACAATCTAATTATAGAAGGAAATCCCATGATTAGCTAATTAACTGTTCTTGATTTGATCCGTTTCGAGATTTCCGCCATGATCTTTGACCAGTCACGGTTATCCCGCCTTTTCGTTATTACGCTATCTTCGGTCTTGTTCGATGTCTACCTTCTTTGGTCTCGATCTCGGCAGGTACCTCGAATCCCGAACTCGACACCTTGTCCTCGTACCTCAGTTTGATCTACTGCGGGGTTGATCTTCGGTCCATCACCCCGTTCTCAGTTAATCAGTAAAATCGGGTGGCCCCGATTTTTTCTATATACACAAACATTTATAATGAAACTTGTTTCCACGACAGCTCACGTTTGATTCCTATCTTCAGGAGCATGAAATCAAAGACCCTTGACACGTATTCTCCGCTGGAGTTCAGACCTCAACCTCTTGATCTGGAGATTTTATTTGGCTAATATTGATAATATTTTATGAATTAATTAATAGTAATAGCATTTTTATTCTGAAAAACCAAAGTGGATAGTTTATCAAACATACTCTTCTTAGGCTAAACGTTATGCTGGTTTAATACCTAAACGAGGTTGCGCGTTTGAATGGAGTTCACTATTTTTCTACAATGTATTTGGGTATTTTTGAGGAAAAGCATAAGTCTTATGATCCATGATTATTGAGATCAATTTTTTTTTTTGTTATATAATTTTCGGTAATGCGTATCCTAATTTGATTGTTGACTTTAGGGCCTGTAAGCTTCGCTGTCCTATTCAAACAAGACGAGATGATTATTTTCGTTAAATTAAAAAGTTGAGTGAATTTTTTTCATAAAAAATTGAGCACTAAACATTTTTATTTGGATCCATCCACAAATTTTAGTGTTGACACTTACTAATAAAAGCAGGTTGAAGGGCAAAATAAAAACGAGAATTCGTTACAAATTCGTAACGGTCAAGTAATCGTTGGATTGCACGCATGTGATGCAGTTATTCTTAGTACTCCTTTCGACCGTCTCTCTCAATACCGTCAACATTTTCTTTCAATGTCTACTTAAAGATAAGAGCGAATACTAAACTGCGATATGATTGGCTAATTCCCTGTCAGACCATGTAAACTATGTTTTTAACTACTACTCCCTCCCGTTTAAAATAACTGATTTTTTTGGTTATTTTTACACATATTAAAAAATTTACCTTTTAATATTAATTAACATTGACATTGACCATATTAATCTTTACTATCTCTTCACATACACACTCCTAACATATACTCAAACATTATTTACTCCAAGGACAATACAGAGAAAAAATAATTAATTCATTCTTGAAATCTGAAAAAATAACTTATTTTAAAGATTTCCCTTTCGTTATTTGCATAAACCTTCGTAAGATGGAGTTAGATTTTAAAATTAGTTAGTGGAGGTAATTAATAGAGTTCCGATTATTTTAAAATTAATAAAATATCTCGAAAGTTAAAAATATTAGCCCACGCAGATCAGCACAGTAGTATATGCTACTTAATGTATATACTTTATACTCCCTCAGTTCCCTTTTAGTAGTCAGTCCTCTTTAGATCTGACACTCCCTTAAAAATTTATTTTTTTAAGGATTTATTTTACGAAATTATCTTTGTTAATAGTTATTAAAGTTGTAATTTCAATAAACTTAAAAAGTGTGTGTATTTCATACTAAGGATAATGTTAAAAGAAAATAGTAAATCTCTCTTGATTTTTAAAATAGATAAGTAAACCTAAAAAGATTAATATAAGAGATCAGTAAGGAAATAATTAATACTACTGTATACATAAGACGTTTTACCTTAACTTCTTTCTTTCTTTTTTTCTTAGTGCCGACACTTATATTAAAGTTAAGCGGAAGAGTTAAAATTATTACTCTCTTCGTTCCAATTTATGTGAACCTGTTTGGCTGGACACAGAGTTTAAAAAAAGAAAAATTTTGAATTTGTGATCCTAAATAAGTCAAAAAAAGGTCTAGAGTATTTGTATGGTTATAAAAGTTTGTAATTAAAAGTAGAATTGTAAGTTTAAATTAAATTATTTTAAATTTTAAAAACGGGTCATTTTTTTAAAACGAACTAAAAAAAAAATTCACATAAACGGAAACAGAAAGTATTATTTGGGTTGGTTTTGCTGCTAAAGTTCCTGAACGGTCCTTATTGAAAGCTCTACCGATAGAGAAGAGCTGCGCACTCACGGTTTACGATCACCTTAGGTCACACATTAAAGTCACTTTGCTTAAATGCGGAGGAGCATATTTTTGTAGTGACTTTAAATTGGCTTAGTTCTATTGGGGTAAGAGGCAGATTTAGAATTTAAAGTTTATGAATTTTTGTCGTAATCTTAAATTAATATATTATAATAACTGAGTTTATAGTTAGATATTTATAGATACTTACTAAATCTTTTAATAAGAATATAAAGTCTATGTAAAAATTATTGGGTTTCTAAAACCTCATACACTATACTCTAGATACGCCCCGTTGGGGGCGGTGATGCAACTCAAATACTTTGACTCAATTACGGGAGGTCAATTAGAAACTTTTTTATATGTACCAAAGCTAGTATTTTAGAATTGTGTCAGAAATGTAGGTGTTGTTATAAATATATATTATGGATGTTCATAAGCTTCCTGAAGAAATTTATTATTTCGGTACTCAATTATGGATAATATTATCCTCGGTAGAAAATTATTTATGTCTGGTACAGTAGCAACTTACACTAGCAGCTTACAAGCAGCTTACACAACAGCTTGCAGTAGCTTACACAGCTTACACTAGCAGCTTACACAACAGTTTGCAGTAGCAGCTTATAAGCAGCTTGCATTAGCTTACACAGCAGCTTGCAATAGCAGCGTACAAGCAGCTTACACAGCAACAACTTACACAGCAGCTTCCTTCTTCTATAAGTAAAGGAGATTTAAGTTCATTATGTACATCAATTTGAAAATTGAATAAGACATCAATCTCTCTCTATCTATACTTGTCTTCAGTTTATTTCTTTCAGTCATTATTTCATAACACGTTATCAGCACGAGACTCTGCCTTGAGCATTTACTTTGAAAGATGTATTACTATAGTTATCCTCGTCCAAAGGCATATGTTCTCACTGTAAGTAAGATCAAACTGTTGTAATTATGGATTTCTACCTTTTTTACAGTGGTTTGAACTATTTATATTTATTTGGCGTCAGTATTTTATTTCCATATTAGCAAAGTAAGCATGAAAATGATTTCATGTTTGGCTTAAAGGTTTTACTATACCACTTTGTCTTTATGAACGATAAATTATTTTCCCTTGCTGCTTTGCTATCTTGAAGTAGGTTTGTAGAAAAGGACTTGTGACGTTAATTTTTTGCACTTCATATATTGCTTAACACTAACTATTTGTTGAGTTGAGTTAGCAAAAGTTTATGGATATAAATCAGATCCAACTTCCTTCATATCAGACATTTTTATTTTTGCTACTAACAATATGATTTTTGTTCATTGGTCCTAAGGAGCATAACTTGTTCACTTAGCAGTTCATGCCATAAATTTGTTCCTGAAGAAAAATATTGCGAGAAGGGACCATGATTTATTATTTTCATCTTTATTGATGGTTAAGTATGGAAGTTTTCAAAAAATATAGTCACCGGCAGTGGCATATTTTCTAAGTCTTTCTTATGACTTAATTTTATGGTTCACTTAAATTCTAGCAGAGTTTGCAAGAAATATACAACCACCAGAAGTGGTTGTGTTTCGTATATCTCATTGTAACTAAGTTTTGTTAACCACCAAAAGTGGTATATGCCTATGACCACCTGAAGTGATAATTTAGGCTTTCTGTGGTTACAATTGAAGATAAGTTAGAGAAAATTTCTCTATATTACTTGCATGCCTCTATTTTTGCATGCCTTTATTTTTGCATGCCTCTATTTGCTCCTGAAGTAGTATTCTTAAGCCATAACACAATTTGGTGTGATTAATATTCCATTACCTGAAGGATGAGAACTTTTGATAAATATTAATCCATTCCCTGAAGTGAATGTGACAATATATGAACGCGCTCTTGATGTAAATATATTACAATTCACCTCTAGAAGAGGTAATATGATTGAGAGAATATATACTCAATACTTCGTATTTTAAATTTTCTCCTGAAGAAGTAACACAATTGAAATATCCTCCTGAAGTAGGAAAATATTATGAAAGTGTGTCTTTCCGTGCTTAAACAAAATAATGAGCTATTCAAAGTTATTTTTTAAGTGAATTTTCATTCCCTGAAGTGAGTGAAGAAATACCTCTACTCACCTCCTGAAGAGCTAGAATAACAGAGGATATAAATATTATTTTGTAGCATAAAAATCATTGCCGTACGTACCTATTGTACGAAAAGCATCTTGGAAATTTTATTAAGTATCATTCTAAGGCAAATGCATTCTTGTAGAATGCTTTCTACTGCACCACATTAATATATTATGGTTAGTTATTGAGTTCCCCGAAGGAAATAACAACTCATATATCTTTCCCTGAAGGATGTGTTGACTATGTGATTGCCGCTTAGATATAAAATATTCAGATGTTAATGGAATTTCTCCCTGAAAGAGACATTCGTCACAAAGTTGGTGGTAAAATTACTAAAATTCTTAATTTCTTACATTCATAATTTAGAATTGTCTTTATATTATTTATTTGATTGCCATTTTTTCTCATGATACCAGAAGTGTCTGAGCAATATTTGATAGTACAAAATGTATCAATAACTCCTGAAGAGCTAACTGCTTGTCTAGAAAACAAATGACACCAGTAGTGTCTGATAAATATTAGATTGTGGATAATAAACGAAGGCTCTCAAAGAGCTTATATACAAATATGTCATTCATATTATATTATTCTGGTCAAATATATGTTGTAGTAAATCTGAAGTTTACTAATACAAATGTCTATCATATTAAGACTACAAATGACTGGAAGATTGAAGATCTTCATGTTTCCACAATCATAGGGGGTAAAATAATATATATGTGAGAAGTTACCTGCCTTATTATTCAATTTGTACTACATCATGTATCACGGTAAACTAGAAGTTTACTAATGCAAAAGCAGTCACAGTAAACCAAAAGTTTTACTGAGGTAAAAGTAGCTACAGTAAATCAGGAATTTGCTGATACAAAAGTAGCCACAGTAAATCAGAAGTTTACTAATACAAAAGTTTATGACATAGTAAACCAGAAGTTTACTAAGAGATAGCACATGCGATGATAAACTTGAAGTTATCATTTTCCATTTTTAAAATGAGCTATTTGAGAATTCAAATAAGCTACTGAAGAACTAGAAGATTCTTCAAGAATTCTCTTGTATTGCTTGTTCTCAAAATAAATTGATTATACTAGCTAAAGTTGGGACTAAAACCCCTGAATTCTGAAATATATGAAAGGTGAATATTGGCTCATTCACCTATCATGTGAACCACTTATAGACGCATATATGATATGGTTACATGTGTAATTATTGCCAACCTGCAGTTTGGCATTTGAAATTATTTTTATCAATTAAGAGCATAAATTTCAGATTATAAAATCAAGATAGTTCATCTTGATGATTTTGGTTTATATATAAGCTAGTTTAGCATTGAATACCTCCTATTAACGAATAACTATCGCTTATGAGAATAAAGTCTCATGTGTTGGTCTAAGATTTTCTAAATTGCATATAACAGCACTTGTATGCATCAGACCGATAATATATGATAAGTCCTCCCCTCACAATTGGTTTAGGATCAGAAACCAAATATTTCTACTATCTTTTGATGTGTGGTATATGATTAATTTCTCTACCACCATGCACAAGGATATGTTTCCCAAAGAATATTGGGGATATATGTTAGTTTTTCTAACATTTGGGGGATGGAATAAACAATTGAAAAATATGCTATATGAATTGAATTATCATTAGTATGATCCTCACACAGAAGATAATTCAAGTCAAATGCCGTAAGCATTTGCTGATCCAAAATTAAATATCACATTTCAGTTGCGAAGCTCCTATTAAAATTAAAATCCCTGAAGGATGGAGTTTACTGTACGCATGAAACGTGGTAGACCAATAGGTTCCAAAGGTAACAATCCTTGAAAAGGATAGGAGCAAATGATCATAATAAGGAGGAAATGAGCTCTAGAAGAGCCCACGATATAACATTTCATGAAACTCCAGAAGGAGTTCAGGTACCTGAAATAAAGAAAGTGATGAGATCTCAACAAGTTCTGTCTCTTAGGAACCGATACCAAATGATCTTCGACGATATCTTTGATACAATATAGTGCACAATATTGTAAAGGATTGTGAGGATCGGACCTGTAGTCCAGACACCTGAAGATGTCATGCCATTTAAATGCAAGTCATAACCTATATAACTCATTTGACTAAATCTATATGAATATCCCTGAAGGATTTAAAATTCATGAAGCATATAGTTCAAAGTCTCGAGAAATGTACTCGATCAGATTACAAAGGTCATCGTACCATTTAAAATAATTTGGGTGCATGTGGTATAATCGCCTCAGTGAATATTTGCTGAAAGAAGGTTACATAAATGATGTTATTTGTCCATGTATTTATAATGAAGATGTCATCTGAATTTGTTATCCTTATTGTTTATGTTGACGACATAAATCTTGTTGGAACTCCACAAGAGCTCCAAAAGGCAATTGAATATCTTAAGAAAGAATTTCTGATGAAAGATCATGGAAAGACAAAACATTTTCTTGGTCTGCAAATTGGATATTTAGCAGACGGAATCTTTATCCATCAATCTGCTTATACAAAAAGGGTCTTAAAATGCTTTTACATGGATAAAGCGCACTCATTGAGTACAACAATGGTTGTTCGATCACTTAAAGTGAATAAGGATCTGTTCTGACCTCCAGAAGAGGATGAGGAATTCCTTGGTTGCGAAATACCTTATCTTAGTGCAATTGGTGCACTTATGTATCTTGCTAATGCTACAAGGCATGACATAGCATTTTCTGTTAATTTACTAGCAAGATATATTTCTTCTCCTATACTGAGACATTGGAATGGGATTAAGAATATATTGCGATATTTAAAGGGAACTCTTGATATGGGTTTATTTTATGCTAACAAAGATAGTGCAGATCTTGTTGGTTATACTGATGCATGTTATTTATCTGATCCCCATAAAGCTAGATATCAAACCGGGTATGTGTTTACATATGGAGGTACTGTCATATCATGGCGCTCCAAAAAATAATCTATTGTTGCTACTTCTTCAAATCATGCTGAGATAATAGCTATTCATGAAGCAAGTAGGGAATGCGTATGGTTGAGATCAATAATTCACTTTATTCGAGAAAAATATGGTTTGGAATGTGAGAAAAGGCCCATAATTTTATATGAAGATAATGCTGCATGCATAGCCCAATTGAAGGGAGGATTTATAAAAGGAGATAGAACGAAACACATTTCACTAAAATTATTTTACACGCATGATCTTCAGAAAAATGGTGATATTGATGTGCAACAAATTCGTTCAAGTGACAATCTTGCAGATTTATTCACCAAGTCTTTGCCAACTTCAACTTTTGAGAATATGGTATACAAGATTGGGATGCGGAGACTCAAATATTTGAAACAAGGTTTTCATCAGGGGGAGTAAAATACGCGATGCACTCTTTTTCCCTTACTAAGTTTTTTTTTCCACGGGGTTTACCTTATAAGTTTTTTAATGAGGCGCCTAACAATGCGTATTACTAAATATGTGTACTCTTTTTCCTTCACTAGGATTTTTTCCCACGGGATTTTTTCTAATAAGGTTTTAATGAGGCACATTATCTTTTAATGAACATCCAAGGGGGAGTATTATAAATATATATTATGGATGTTCATAAGCTTCCTGAAGAAGCTTATCATTTTGGTACTCAGTTATGAATAAATATTACCCCCGGTAAAAGATTATTTATGTCTGGTACAATAGCAGCTTACAAGCAGCTTACACAGTAGCTTGCAGTAGCTTACACAACAACTTACACTAGCAGCTTGCAGTAGCTTACACTGTAGCTTGAAATAGAAGCTTGCAGTAGCAGCTTACACAGCAGCTTGCAGTAGCAGCTTACACAACAACTTCTCTTCTTCTATAAATAGAGGAGATTTCAATTCATTATGTACATCAGTTTGAAAATTGAATAATACATCAATATCTCTCTATCTATACTTGTCTTCAGTTTATTTCTTTACAGTCGTTATTTCATAACAAGTGTTGATTTTAAATTATATTGTTTTTTCATGTTTAGTAGTGCAAATGCAACTATAAAAGTGCTCTTAGTGATATATATCCCATTGAACGACGTACAATTTCCGATTTTATATCACATGATTGTTCATTTAGTGCACTAATATCTTTAAGCAGGGGTGGAAATGGGCGGGTCGGGTATGATATGAACAGGTCAAAAATAGATAATGCAAAAAATAGATAAATTAATAGATCCGACCCATACTTTTACTAATAAAAAACGGGTTAACCTACGGATAATATGGATACATATTATCCATGGCTTCTTGAATATAGTCACTTTTGGGAGAATTCTTAGTCTCTCAAACTTGAGGAACCCGTTGTAGCTCGACCTCTCCGGTGCCTGTTCACCTCGAGGAGCCGTTTCCGGTGGCACTGTGCTTGGAGTTTTTTGATGGCTTTGCAGCTGAGCAATAGCCACTTGTTGTGCTTGCAACATCTCAAAAATGATGTGAAGGCTAACTTCTATTTCCCTTTGAGCAGGGGCTCTCTGTGCTTCACGCTGGTCTCCCTCGCGCACACTTCCATCTGTGTGAGAGCTTACATCGACATGTTGAGCGTTGCGCGAGCCTTCATCAATGGGGATTTTCACTGGTTCCCCTTCAGGGTTTGGTGGTGGTACACCGATACCTGAAGTAGATGCGTCGTTCTATCCATGATCCTCAGGGCCGTTGTTTTCATGTGCATTCACTAAGTTAGACATATTCTGACCTGAAATTGAAGATTCTTGGACAAGAAAAATTGTAAGAAATAACTTGTGTTTTTTTTAGAAAACCAGCACTAAAAAAATCACTATTATTTTTAGCCCCACGGTGGGCGCCAAACTGTTTACCTTGAAAATGGTAATTACAATTATATTTGATTTTTTGGTTCAAAAAATACGTGATCTATTTTAATACCGGCTGTTTAAGAAATATATGCTAAGTGAGAGGTGGGAAAACGAAATAAAAGTGAAGGATAGCAAGATTATGCGAACCGAGCAGTTGAGAGACAGGTCTCGAGGTCGGTTTGAATGTGTCTCAAGGTCAAGCTCAGGGGCTCGATAATGGGCAGTCAAAAGTGATTTGACAGTGTCGAAGGCATCTAAGGTGGCCTCTTTATGATCAATAATGAGCAATGAATGAAGAACAGTTAATGAACACAATAAATGAAAGCCAATAAATCAATGAGACAATTGTAAAGAATGTTTGAGTTAGAGGGCGGAGAATGCTCTTAGTCTTGTGTATTGAATATCATGTATGTTACAAAGTGACAAGGGTACCCTTTATATATGAGGGGGAATCCGAACATAGTACATGTGTAATTAATAAAAAGAGAGATGGCTGGTACAACCATTTAATGCCACGGTACGAGCTTGTACTAACCATGTGCCCTTTGGGAATTTCCCGCCTTTCGACGTTGATATTCGATTTACACTGCCTCGAGATCGAGGACCTTCGATATGCCCCCTCGATGCCAAAACTCGAACCTTCGAGCCTTCTGAGCGTCGTAATGACCGTAAAATTGGGCTCTCCGATTTTAGCGGTATACAGGAAGGATTCAAATATTTGGGGAAATCATAACTCTAGACCTCCTAAATTTAATCTCCAACTCTTAGTATCTTTAGTTGTTAATTTACTGCTTTAGTTTCTTAGTTAATTAGTTAGATATAAGAATCTTAATCTTTATAACTTAGAAATTTATTCGACCTTGTCTTCTTAACATTATTGAACAATTATGGCGAAACCTTAGTTCTCTGTGGGATTCGACTCTGGACTCTTAGACCAGATTATATTTGCAGCGACCGCAATCCTTTTTAGGGCTAGAGTTGGGCGTGATCAAATTTTGGTACCGTTGCCGGGGACTAACGGTGTAGCTGTAGGTGTACATATTGCTAGGTTTCAAGTTTGAACTTTTATTTTTATTTTTTGTATTTGATTGTTTTAATTTTGTGTTATTTGTTGATTTTAAAAACATGGCATCTTTGAATTATGAGAGTTTTGATGTTGGTAATTCTACTTTTAATCCTCCTTATGCATATTGTGGAGGAAACCACCCATGGAAAAAATATCAAAATATTCCCGAGAGTGAGTTATGTGCACCAACTCAATCTTATATGTGGAATGTATGTGATATGTGTGGTGGTCAAGATGGTCACTTTCATGGTTGTGCTTATATTTCTTATATTCCCCCAACCACTTACTTTGATGGTTCTTCTTTTTCTTGTGAAGTTAATAGGAACAAAGAACCTAGGGATGATGACCTGAAAGAGATCAAGGATATGCTAAGGTGCCCTGTAGAATAAAATAATACGAAACAACTGCACTTACAAAGGCAAGATGCTACTATTCACAACCTGGAGCACAAATGAGTCAACTAGTTGAAGCATTTAATGCTCAACAGGTTAATACTATGAATAATAGCCAGGAGCAATGTGCATTAGAGACAGAAATTGAGGTACCACTAGAGTGGTCCATAGTAGAACACCAACAATCAATCAAACGAGAATTTAAGGATGTCGATGTTGTAGAAGAGATACTAGAGTCAATCAAGGACATTGATGATACATATTTAGTTGACTCTAGTGTCATTGGTGTTGAGGATGTTGACAACCCCAAGGTTCATGTAGTTGAGCACATTGGTCTACACTCCAAGCATTTTTCCACATTGTGTTTGGATGATGATATGGAAATAGAGTCATCCGAACCAATTGAAGAGGCAAGGAATAAGGACCAAGGTGCATATATTCTGGAATTCTTCTTGCTAGAAAGTCAGGACTACATACCTCATACAAAGGTCAAGGAGTGAAAAATAATACATTATTTCCTTGGGCCAGTTAGATTCGTTCCACCGCCCTAAGAGCATACTCATAAGCTTGAAGCAAAACTTGGGGTTCAATTCATAAGCTCGAGGTGGAGGCAGAAAGTGATTCACGTCGTGCCACGACTTTAAATCAAGCCCTTGTTGGGAGGCAATCCAGCTTTACTACTTTTGTTTATTATTTTAATTTTTTTTAATTATATTATTTTTGTAATGTCGATTTTTGATTTTCTAGGAGTATGGAAAGAAATGCTATTGGAAGGATGCAACATCAAACCAGATGGTTAGAACTAAGTGTGAGGTACCCGCACAAAGGACCAGGCCTGGGAGAAGTCTGAGTACCTCATGAGCTGCTAGTGCTTCGGCTTTTGGCCTACCAGGGAGTTTATTTTACCCTCTTATAGTTATGATGTGCATTGGGGACAATGCACAATTTTAAGTGTGGGGTGAGGAGATTGTCTGGGTGACTTTCTATTCTACTTTAGTTGTGTTAGTTTAATTAAATAATATTTTTTATTTTATTTTTTTTAAAAAAGATTGGACTTTTCCCGACGATGGATCTATTAGACAATTTTCTTGAGGGATTTAAGTCTAAAAAGATTTTCTTTTGTTAGGTAGTGTAATAATTCCCCCTCCCCCTTGGTTTTTTTTTTGTGCCGCAGTTCTTTTCCAAGGGTTTTGTTTGAACCGGGTGTAGTTAGTTTTATTTTTTTAGGAGTAGGAGCCCGTGTGAGATGAATTTAATTGTAGAAATATCTCTTAGGTTTGTTATGCCTTTAGAATAGTTAGTACTATGGTTGTGACGCTTAGGCTCGGTTTTTGACTCTAGCATAAGTACAGGAAATCGTAGATTCTTAATTTTGCTTAACTGCTTTGACTGGAGTGTCGCGATGAAACCAATCCTGGGTGAATTATGTCCATGTCCGTGTGAGGTTTTGTATATATATTCTATGCATTGCATTTGATGTCTAGAACTTGCCCCGTGTGTGTGCGAAGAGAAATAGTAGTATTGTTCAGTCTAGGAAGTGATATAGACATTTCATTGTTAAGCCAGATATATAAAGTTTACCCACGTAAATGTTACATATCGTAGTTAACCCTGTTGAGCCTATCCTGTTTCTTTGGTAACCACATTACAAGTCGTACTCCTTTATTTTAATCGACCATATATTTGAACCCTATCTCTCATGAGCACTCGAATTGCGAGGAATTATGAAAAAGTTAAAGTGTGGGGTGGTGGGTTGGCTTTTGAGTGGAACAATTGAAATAAGGAGAAAGGTGCATTAAAAAAAAAAGAAAAAAAAGGAGTTGTCAATCGAAGCCACTTGAAATTAAAAATGAATGAAAATAGTATATTGTATGAAAAATAAGTATTGATGATGGTGGCTAGTGATAAACGTGTGCTTAAAGAAACTGGGGTAATATAAATTGAAGTAAAGGTGGAATGTTTGGTTTGGCATAAGTATGAGATGTGTGTTAAAGTATATGTATTAAAGTGCTTAAGGGAGGTGTAGTCACTCATATCCAAATGTATCCTACCCGACCCTTAGCCTTCATTACAACCAATGAAAGTCCTACATGATCTTAGACTGAATGAACTCGATTAGTAGAGTATTACACTACGGGCAAGCCTATGGTGCATCATTTGTGGCATATGAATTTTATTTCTGAGAAGGAGTGAATTTTGTCTATCTTGAGTTTCTATGTTCTTAAAATTCATTGTGTGTGGAACTAAGCTCTTTGATTGGGTGAGGGAACATGATTCATAAAGGAAAGGTAATGTTGTTGACTTACATGTTAGAGTAAGTAAGTGAATTGTGAATAAGGCATGATATTTGTGAGTCGATTCTTGAGGCGAGGATCTCACACTTGTGTGATTAAACTATTTTAAAAATTCTTGGTATAATGAGTTAAGGGAATTGCTTAATCGGTGGAGTCTATAAGTGTAGTTTGCTTGCTCGAGGACGAGAAAATGTTTAAGTGTGAGGTATTGATGTGTGACAATAATTCATGGTTTAGCACATTATTTGCCTTGTATTTTTATACGCTTTAATGATAAATTACACTTTATTTGCATGTAATAGGTCCATTTTATGTGTAGGTGAATTGAAGATGAAAGTAGAAGAAAAAGGAGACTTACAAGTCGAAATGAGAGAACCTGGCTTCGCAAGGCAAAAGTCAGGTTGCACCAGGCGTTTGGCAGACTTCGCAAGGCAAAAGCCAGGCTGAACCAAGCGTTAGCCAGGTGTTGCAGGGCAAAGATCAGGCTGAAACTGGCGTTAGCCAGGCTTCGCAAGGCAAAAGCCAGGCTGAACCAGGCGTTAGGCTGGCGACGCCAGGCCTGGGGCCATGTCCAATCCGAGTTTAAAGACTTAATTCGTTTCCGGGTTTGACTAGGACTTGGCCTACATACTTTGGTCTTTTCCTACACATATAAATAGACCTAAAAATTCCAATTTTGACAGATTCGATCTAAGCAGTCAAGAACACACTAGGAGCCAGGCGGGGAATTCTTCTATGAGTTTTTCACTTCCTTCTTCCTATTTTCATTATCGGTTATGAATTCTAGTATTGTAGTTACACATACTATTATGATTAGCTAATTTGTTATCTAAGGTTTTGATGGAACCTCTTGGAGGATGAATTCTTGTTATGTTTTAATATAACTTAACCTTTGAATTTGTCTATTTGTTTAACTACGTGCTTATTTCAGTTGATTGAATGGCCATCGATTCACTGTGCCTATTTATTATGTGTTGCTTGAGAAAGGATACATATTTAGGTGGTTGTTGAACAACGTCACTCCTAACGTATGTGAAAAATCAATACAATGGGTTTAAAGGTAGGTTTAGAAATAACAAAGCCTTAACGTGGTCATAATGAGCGGTTAGATAAAGCCAACTAGCGTAGTTCGAGAGAATATGTCTAGTAAATTGTTGTAATTTCTCTAGAGAGAATTACGACACCTAAAGTGCTAACGATCAGTAGAGAATACATAGGCAAAATTGTAGGGAACATAGCGGGAAGAATTCCAACATTTGGGGAAATCATAACTCTAGACCTCCTAAATTTAATCTCCAACCTTTAGTATATTTAGTTGTTAATTTACTGCTTTAGTTTCTTAGTTAATTAGTTAGATATAAGAATCTTAATCTTTAAAACTTAGAAATTTATTCGAGCTTGTCTTCTTAGCGTTATTGAACAATTATGGCGAAACCTTAGTTCTTTGTGGGATTCGACTCCGGACTCTTAGACCGGATTATATTTGCAGCGACCGCTTATCCTTTTTAGGACTAGAGTAGGCGTGATCAACCGTCATAATTCAAATAAAAAAAACTCCCAGATACACTAGCCCTTTTGAAAAATAATACGCACGATTTCCATAAAAGTATTTTACTGAAATGTCGAGGCGTATCGTCCGATCCCATCATAATCTGCTATATAACCATAGATACATATATTATATATATTGCCGAGGCAAACTGCCCGCTCCCATGAGAGTGTGGTATATAATCCTGCCGAGGCGAACAACCCGATCCCATAAGGTGTGCGCACTGCCAAGGGTCTAACGGCACGAACCATAGGTGTATATATCCTGCTGAGGTGAACGGAATAAAAACTCTCATTAGAATAAGATGTTTTGACGATTCCTTGACCCCACTCACGAAGGAACATATGAGTATAAGGAACTTTGAGGAAACCTTTTGATGAGAATGCATAATGCGGGAGAAATTCGTAAGAGGAGTACAATTATTCCGCGGCTAATCATGAAACTCGTCAAATCCCTACAATAGCAAGTCTATCACTCTACGTCCATCTAGTCTCAAGTAGTAATACGAAGTAAAAGAATTTAATAAGCAAGAGATAACCTAAATAGTACAGTTATAACTGAACCCGAGTCTACCCGGACAATAACATGAATGTAGCTACGTACAGACTCTCATCACCTCGTGCGTACGTAGCCCCCGTAACAAGTAACACATATCAATTACAATACCTAGGGATAGTTTCCCCCTCACAGAGTTAGACATGAGACTTACCTCACTCCGAAGTTCCATAACCGGCTCCAACGCCACTCTAACACCTCAAACCGGTGTCTATCGCTCCAAAACTAGTCAAACAATGCGCAAACCAATAAAAAATATACTCTAATACTCATAACAAATTGATTTGAAAAATTTCCCAACTTCGCTCGAAAAGTCGCCCACGTGCCCGAATTCCAATTTTTTTTGAAGATAACCATTACCCATAACATTACGAACTCAACTATATAATTTCTTCTCAATTCCATGTCCAATTTCGTGATCAAATTTCAAAAATACCAATTTCTAGGTTTTTCTTCAAAATCATAAATTTCTACTAATTTTCATGTTTAAATCCAAATATAAACCATGTATTTAACTCACAATATGCGGGAATTACTTATCTTATGAAGGATGACAAAATGGCACTCCAAAATCGCACCCAAGGCCGGCTCCAACGAGAGAAAAGAGGTGAAATGAGCAAAAACCTGATTTGGCTAACTTATACATTCTGCCCAGACGACTTTCGCACCTGCAAAGCCAAAGGCCTCTTTTGCGGCGTCACTTCTGCGGCACCAAAATCGCTTCTGCGGAAAAAACTGGAGGCCGCCCCTTCACACCTGCGTACAACGTCTCTCTCCTGCGACATCGTAGGTGCGCAAATCCAACTCGCTCCTGCGCTCCACTCCGCTTCTGTGCTCCAAGTGCAGATGCGGAAAAAGTCTCGCACCTACGGGCATTGCCCAGCTCGCCCAATACCGCTTCTGCGACCCTCCTAGCCGTTTCTATGGCTCCGCACCTGTGGCCAAAACCTTGCAGGTGCAGTTACACCAATGACAGCAACTCCAGCATTCCTCCAAGCCCAAACTCGATCCGTGTACCATCCGAAATGCACCCGAGGCCCTCAGGACCTCAACCGATTATACCAACACGTCCCAAAATGAAATACGAACATAGTCGAAGCCTCAAACCACGTTAAAAACGTTGAAATCATGAATTGTGCCTCAAATCAAACTTACAAATTTTCAAAATTTCAAATTCTATAACTTATGCCGAAACGTACCAAATCAATCCGGAATGGCTTCAAATTTTGTACAAAGTCCTAAATGACATTACAAACCTGTTTCAACTTCCGAAGTCGGAATCCGACCCCGATATCAAAATCCACTCTCGGTCAAATTTTTCGAAAACCTTTAAATTTCTAACTTCGCCAAATGACCCTGAAATGACTTACGAACCTCCAAATCCACATTCGGACGCGCCCCTAAGACCAGAATCACCATACGGAGCTATTCTCAAGCTCGAAATTCCAAACGGAGATCGATAACATTAAAATACACTTCAACCCAAATTTATCAAATTATTCTAAAATGCCAACTTTCCACAATTTGCGTCGAAACGCTCCCGGGTGATCCAAAATCCAATTATACGCCCAAGTCCAAATTCATCATACGAACCTGTTGGAACCTTCAAATCCCGATTCCGAGGTCGTTTACTCGAAAATCAATCCTTAGTCAATTTTTCCAACTTTAAGCTTCCGAAATGAGAATTTTCCATCTAAGTCAACCTCGAACTTCCCGAAATTCAATTCCAACCATACGTGCAAGTCATAATACCTGAAGTGAAGCTACTCAGGGCTTCAAACCACCAAACGACGCGCTAGGTCTCAAAACGACCGGTCAGATCGTTACAATGTGATATCCAACATATCGTCTTCATCAAACACATATGAATCCGCTTATGACGAGGTTGTCTTAACATTTTCATTTTCATCTACATTTATAATTTAGATGCAATAGTAATTAGTTAAATATTAAGAATAATAAAATTTTAAAAATTAATAATATTCAAATTCACATAAAAAAATATTACCTGTTTGAGTTTGGGAAAAGCGGTGCAACCAATTTCGAGTATTAACAAGTGTTTGGACATTTTCATGATAGATGGAACTTCTGTACATTGTCAGTACATGCCCACTAATGCTAAATGTTGATTCTGATGCTACAGTGGTAGGAATACTAAGTACATCACGCGACATCACTGAAAGATCGAGATATTTTCTAGAATGGTTCTTCCAATACATCTCTTGAAATTAACTTCTCAAGATCAAACTTTGGTCTCTCCAAATAAAGATCCAATTCTGATTTTCCATCGCTAGAGGCATCCTCTGTCAAGCCTTACAGGCCACAGGCTTACTCAGATCGGGCTTAAAACCCTCGTTTTTAAATGGGATCCAAAAATTATAGTCCAACCTTACTAAATTATGAGTTGGGTTGGCCAGCCCAAAGGGCCAAATCCATATTGACGGCTCTAGTATTAACTGTTAGCCCTAATGGCTTCTTACTTCTTAGGAAATAACGAGCAGCCACACTCAACATCACGTCTTACTTCTTAGTTCTTACCGCATCTTTAGATATAAGTTCAAAAGAAAAGTTGCGCAGCAAATTGGAAAATAAGGATCCGAGCCATTACAATCGGTGATTGGTCTTCATCACATTCATTTTTACATTCTGAAGTTAATTCCACTACCTATGTAGCTCTTACAATTCAACGAGAAGCTTACAGTTCAGTAAAAGAGTTCATCATCTCCACTTCACTGTTCGTTGACGTTGATCCGTTAGCTGATATGCCGCTGATTTGTATCCCATCTCCCTAGCTTTTTTGTCCGAGATCCAACAAGGATATAAACGGGGAAAATGCACAAGAAATTAGATTTAGCTGATAAACTTTTCGATAATTACTAACCCGACATTGAACCAATCGATATCTTATAAGTCGGCTAACGAATTAATTCTTTTGAAAGTCGATAACTAGTAAGCCGAAATATTTAACGTATTCACCACCCAAAAAGAAAAAGAAAACAAATAATTTTGGTGCTTAGCTTCTTAAAGAGTTAGGTGTTATTCTCTTTTTTTCATTATCTACAAATAGGGAAAAATGGAGTCATATTCATTGATTAGGTGATTATTCCACGTTAGTTGACAATTCTACTTGAAGAAAGTGAGCTTTGTCGTCATTATTTAAAAGATAAGGACGCCAAGTTTTGATGTTATCTTGACCTCCAACTTTTATTGACTTCGATGTTTTTTAAAAAGCAATGGAAGGAATATGGACATATGTTGTGGAATAGAGCATGTAAGCTAAGGACCTTTAATAAATAAGAATACATCAAACCCAAAATAAATTATTCTTCATTTTTCTTACATCTATATTCATGTAAGTCTGTAACAAATAAGGACTAGAAATCTATGCAAATGAGTTTGCTATCATCAAATTCTTTTTTTACCCTTAAGTGGATATATTTAATAATGAAGATTTTACGTAAGAAAGGTGGATCGAGTTCGTAATTAACTTAATTTGGATTCTTTAATTAAGACTCATACTTTGGAAAAGACAAAGGAGAATTCTAAATATGATCAATTTTATTTAGCAGTTTGTTTATCTTCCTCTAATTAGTGAAGTTAGCTAGGTCGATGCCCTATTTCACCCTTGTTCTTAAACTTTTCCATTGACAAAAAGGCGGTCACTAGGTTTTTATTTAAAACAATTTACGAAATACAGTGAATATTAATTAAAACTTTTTTATTGAGATAAACAAAAAAGGAACAAGAATCACACATACTCTGTGACTTGAATGCATGCAATACAGCTACAAATAGTAAGGTGGGGTTGGCGGCGAGACTCTCTAACACTAGGAATTTTCTGAAACAAAAAAATATCTGACTACATGAAACGAACCAAAACATTTTCCACAACATAATTATACCGAAGGTCGAAGCAAGTGGTGACGCTGACGCCGCAATTTTGACAGCCACAAATACTTAATTCCTCCTGGCCCCTCTCCCTTTTTCCCACGTTCACCACTATTCAGGAAAGTTTTCATAGATCTATCTTCTTTTTTTTATCCCCCTTTCTACGTTTAATACCTGAAATTTAAATAATTTAATTTTACATCGGATAAACATCTTTTTGGAGACGAGCGTTTTCTATTAAAAATTATTTTTCTATAGTTAAAGGTGAATGAACTTCACTCATCTCACAATGCCTTTTGATGGTTGATCAATCTTATCCTTGCTGCATATTCTAGCACGGCCTACTTTAAGATTTTGGTTTTGCTGGAGTTTTCTTCTTTCTTTGGGACAATAAAGAGAGCCCACAATCACGCCTTCAACGAGTTATGTGTGATATCCCAAAAGGTCATTCTGTATATTCTAATTAATTTTATGTTTTGAGGTCGTGAAAATCTTTATGTGAAAAACTAATAAAAATAATAATTTCGTATTAGAAATTTGAATAAAGTTAACTTCGGTCAACGTTTTTGGTAAACGGATCCGGACCCGTAATTTGACGGTCCCGGAGGGTCCGTAGGAAAATATGGGACTTGGGCGTATGCCCGGAATCGAATTCCGAGGTCCCAAGTCCGAGAAATGAAATTTTAAGGAAAATTGTTTTATTAAAATATAAAGGTTTTTGGAAATTAAATGTTATGTGAAACCTGTGGTATCGGGCCCGTATCTTGGTTCCGGAGCTCGGTACAGGTTCGATATGACTTATATGTGCTATCTGTGAAATTTGGTAAGAAACAAACTTAATTTGACATGATTCGGACCTTAAATGCAAAAATTTGATGTTTAAAGAAGTTTTGAGGAATTTCATTGATTTTTGGGTTTGATTCATCGTTTTAGTGTGTTTTATGTGGTTTGAAACCTCGAGCGAGTCCGTGTTAGGTTATAAGACTTGTTCGTGCATTTAGATGGGGCCCCAGGGGACCTCGGGTGTGTTTTGGATATGTTTCAGATCAATTTTCCTCATTTTTCCACTGGTGATGCTACCTTCTGGTTTCCTTCTATGAGATCGCATAGTAGTGGCCGCGATCGCATAGTGTCATTTGACCTTGCCCATTTTTTACTCAATGCGTTCGCATGATCAGGTCCGCGATCGCAGAAATATAAAATTCCCTACAGTGCGATCGCGTTTGCTTGCTTGCGATCGCATAATATTAAATTGACCAGTGCCCCTACTTCCTACTATGCGATCGCATCTACCTATTCGCGATCGCATAGAACCTTTCTGGCCAGCAACATTATTTCCTTTATGCGATCGCATCTTTTAATCCGCGATCGCGATGCCTTAAAATCTGGGCACACATATATATTCCAAAATCGAGGGTTAGGCCATTATTATCATATTTTGACTTCTAGAGCTCAGTTCTTGACGATTTTTGAAGGGATTTTCACACCAATCGAATGGGTAAGTGTTCTTCCACTAGAACTAATTATATTTCACGAATTAATTCTTATTTTTATCATTTAATTTGTGTTTTGGGTTGAGAGAATTGTGAGTTTTGAAAGAAAACTTCTAAGATGTAAATTTATGATTTGAAAGACCAAATGTTATCGGAATTGGATAAATTTAGTATGGGTCAACTTGTATCGGAATGGGTAACCGGAATTTGTAAAATTTATCGGGTTCCGAGGTGCGGGCCCGGGGGTTGACTTTTGGGTCGATTTTTGTAATTTTGTAAAGATTGAAACTTTATTATTCGGAATAGTTCCTTCTACGTTTTATGTGTATTTTGAAGTTGTTTTAGTTCATTTTGAGCCGTCCGGAGGTCTTTTCGCCCGAGAAGTCTATTTTTGAGTACCGAATTGTTGTCTTTGTGGTAAGTATCTTGCCTAACCTTGTGTGGGGAAACTACCCCTTAGGATTGAGTCTTCTTTGTTGATTGTAGTCCGTGTATACGAGGTGACGAGTGCGTACTCGGACTTATTTGCAATTAGATTGCCCTTTTAGGATTCGTAGGTTCTTATATTACCTGTGTATGGTTTGTAATTGCTACATTTGAATCCTTGGTTGTTAATTTCATCCCTTCCTTTTTAAATTAGGATTATTTATTTTTGGATTCCTTCGTTGGCTATTTGACTTTACTTGACTTAACTGAATATTTAGTGTCATCTAGCCTTATAGTTGACTAGCCGTAGTGAAATATCTATTCGTTGGAGTCAAGCATGCCCGTGAGTCTTACATTGTGATTTATATGACTATTCCCTTAAGTGCTACTTAGTACTAATTGTTAGACATTTATGCTATTGGTATTTCCTTGATATTGCCTATTACTGGGCCTTTGTTGAAGTTGAGTTTATTCCGTGAAGTTAACTGTTTAGGTGAGATTGGTTATAGCTGTTCTCCATTGCCAGGATTGCGTGGTTTCTCTTATTATTCCATTGTTGATGATGTTGTTTGCCTTGTTTACGCCCTTGCCGGGATGTTATGGTTTCTATTACTGTTTATGCTATTAATGATATTGTTTGTTTTGTTGACTCCCTTGCCGGGATGTTATGATTTATGGTTCTTATTGTTGATTTCCCTTGTTAAATTGTTGTTTATGTTATTTTAGCACGAGGGGACATTCCATGCCGAGTGTATGTGAGGTTATGCACGAGGGGACATTCCGTGCCGAGCGTTTATTTATTTATTGCACGAGGGGCCATTCCGTGCCGAGCGTTTATTTATTTATTGCACGAGTGGACATTCAGTGCAGAGTGTATGTGAGGTTATGCACGAGGGGACATTCCGTGCCGAGCGTTTATTTATTTATCGCACGAGGGGATATTCCGTGTCGAGTGTTTATTTATTTATTGCACGAGGGGACATTCTGTGCCGAGTGTTTGTGAGGTTATGCACGAGGGGACATTCCATGGAGTGTTTATGCATTATTATTTTCCTTTGTTCCTGTTTGCTATTTACTGCACTTGTTTTTTATGAGGATGAGAGTAAAAGCACGAAGGGTGATGCCGTGCACTTGTCTTTACATTTTACTCCGTTGTTCTAAATTTGGATATTCCTACCGATCTCTTACTATATTTATTGGCAAGATTTGATATTCCTCCTGTACTGCATGGCAATTTCTGAGTTTCGGACAGAGTTCTGGTGGATAAATCTTGAGGAGATTTTAAATCAAGGGATTTTTATTGAAAAGTATTATTGAAAAAGCAATGGTTTTGAAATGATTATAATTAAATGACTTTTACATCGATAGTATATTTGAAAAGTACTAGTCTTGCATGAAATGATATTTGGAAGTCATTTACTGGGAAAGCACCTTTGGAAAGTTTCGTATTTTTAAAGAAACTATGTTTTACGTAATTCTCTCTATTAAATATACTTATATCTACTTTTGAAGAAAGTACGTTTTTAAAGGAAACCTTTCCATACTAAAATGATTTTATTTGCAAAAGTTTTTCTTATGAATTGCTGTTTAAAGATTTCTACCAGTTATAAATTTTTAATGGCTAAGGCTCGATGTGAACAAACCGACGTGGAGTTGAGTTATTGGTGTTCTCTATTGTGTTATGTTTCCTTTCGATTCGGCTTGTTTTGGCTGTCCATCTTTCTGTATATTTTTGTACTGTTTCGTGATTGATTTTTGTAATTTTCTTCCGCTTTATACTTTCATTGCTATAAATTATTCTGTGAAGTCTCAGATAGATGTAACGTTCGGTCATTTTTACATTCATTTTATTTATCTTGTAGATCGGTGGTGTCTTGACTAGTTCTCGTCACTACTCCACTGAGGTTAGTCTTGATACTTACTGGGCACCGCTGTGGTGTGCTCATACTACACTTCTGCACGTTTTTGTGTGCAGATCCAGGTTCATATTGTAGTAGCTGTGTAGTTGATTGCCGAGGAGACTCAAGACAACCTGCTGCAGCAATCGCAGGCGTCAGAGTCACCTTCTTGGTATTTATTATTCATACACTGTTTTTATCTATTTCCAAACAGTTGTACTTAGAAGTTGTAGAAGATTAGTAGAGCTTATGACTTGTACTACCGGATTTGGGAAAGTTTGTACATTCTGTTGAGATTCTATATCAAGACTGCTAGTTTTCCTTTATTTATTGTCGATATTCAGTAACTGCTAGGCTTACCAAGTCCGTAAGATTAGGTGCCATCACGATATCTAACAGAGGGAAATTGGGTCATGACAAGTTGGTATCAGAGCTCTAGTTTCATAGGTGCTATGAGTCATAAACGAGTTTAGTAGAGTCTTGCGGATCGGTACAGAGACGTCTGTACTTATCTTCGAGAGGCTACAAAACTATTAGGACAATTTCACTTCCTTCATTCCTATCGTGCGAGTTTATTGATCTTGAAGCTTGAAATTATCGTTCCATTTTATCACCGATGCTGAGGACATGAGCGGCGATTCCTGATGGTGTTGCCCCGAAGCAAATGTCGCAAGAGTCAGAGACAGAGGCCAACGAGGAGCACATGCCGCAGTTAAGATGCCTACCAGAGCAGCCGTTGAGGAGTCGCCAGTAGTTCAAGTTGGGGGACATATACTGGGGGTGCCTGTTGCTACCCCGGACTTCAGGAGACCTGAGCGCAGTTTTGAGTATATGTGTTACATTGGCTCAGGCAGGGTTAATTCTAGTGCACCAGTTACTTCACGGATCAGGGGAGGAGTTCAGACTCCCGCAGCCTACACTCCAGAGTAGCGAGATCATATTGGTAGGTTCCAGTTGTTACGGCAGCACGACATGTGGTTTCAGTTCAGCCCGTGGTTAGGACAGTAGCCTCAGAGGAAGAATACCTTGGACTTGAGAGGTACAAAAAGTATAACCCTTCTATCTTTCATTGGATTGGCGGCAGATGGTGCCCAGGGTTTCCTGGAGGAGTGTCACTATATTCTTCGCGCTTCGGGTATTGTGGAGACGAGCGGGTTTGTTTTTGTCATGTCTCAGGTTCAGAGTAGCGGGTGGATCAGTGGTGGCGGCATATGAGTTGGGATCGCCTGACCGAGTTAGCTTCACTAGCATGGATTCAGTTTTCGGAGATGCTTTGAGGCAGGTTGCACCTCAGTTCCTTCAGGATGTACGGCGCGCAGAGTTTGAGCAGTTGCGTCAGGGCGCTGTGTCACTATTAGAGTATGCCGTTAGATTTAGTGAGTTGGCCAGATATACACCTCATTTGGTTGCTTCAGTTAGGATATGAGTCCGTAGAGTTTTGAGAGATTCAGAAATGATATTCGGTTCAGCGGGACTCGAGAGTTAGAGTAGGATGCCTCGTTTCAGCAGGTAGTAGTGATCGCTCGCCAGTTAGAGCACATGTGGGACCGGAAGCGAGAGGACATACGAGATCAGGGAGAGAGTTCAGGGAGGCAATGAGGCCTCGTAGATCGGAGGAATCTACTGGTCCGTATTAAGGAGGCAAGGCACGACACGGTAGAATTTTTGTGGGTCAACCAGTTCAGTTTACATTACCAGCTTTGCATGGGATTTCAGGTACTCATGGGTCTCACAGGATTCGTATTGTTTCTTTTTCCAAAGCCATGTCAACATGGAGATTGTTTTCAGTGTGGAGATGTTAGCCACAGTGTGAGAGATTGTCCCAGGATTCAGGTAGGTGTGTGGTAGAAGGGTATTCAGGTGAGTAGGGGGCACCTAAGAGGGGGAGGCCTGACCCGTTGATGTGTTGCATATAATAGGGCGGAGATCGATGTGCCAGATATTATCACCCAGATATGTTTTAATGTATTGCAAAGGGGAATCAATTGTATTTCATTATAGATCTGCTGGTCGGGACGAGTTCCCTTATTTGTTGTTTCATTTATGAGTGAGTTCCATGTTTGCACCCCATTTTGTGTTTGCTCCTGTTGGGAGATTCTGAGTTGTAGCCCGTGTCTATCATTTTTTTATTCATTCTTGATAGTAGTGAAACTGGCAGTGAGTCCTTGTTGTTCTTCGTGGTAAGCTTTATGTGATTTTCCTGAGTATTTTGTTTACGAGTTGTGATTTGATATTCCATCGAGATGTGAGTTCAGCTAGCGTTATGATTTTATTAGCTGAGATGAATTAGTGGAGGAATTTCAATTGGTATGATATATTTTCGGTATGTGATTCAGAGTTGAGGGCGAGGTCCTCGTGATATTTGTGATTCGATATGTTTGGACCGGGCTGAGTACCGCGATGGAATTTTATCAGGATGGGATCCTTGTGATTTGTTCATATGCTTTGCTTCTTCCTTGTTATATTGCTTTTGGTAAGTCGGTATTGATAGAGAGTTGTGCCTATGGGCTTGTTTGATGGTTCCTTTATATGTTTCTATTTTCATATTCAGTCATTTCATTATGTGTTTCTTTAGTTTAGTTGCGGGATGTATGCCCAATGGTGTTAGTTGTGGCTTGGTGATTCAGGTGTTTAATAATGAAGTCTTCGTGTTCATTGCATCATTATCAGTGTTATGGGGCTTGGAAACAGAGTTCTTTCAGATGTGGGGCTAATTGCCAAGGTCGAGTTGGTTTCGGGCAGCTATTGTGATCAAAAGTGTTATTTGAGCCTATGTGTGATGTGCTATGTTGTCTGGTCGTGCCTTCTGGGTGTAGTTAAGAGTCGAGGCAGCTGATTGAGTCTAATGCCGGATACGGATTTAGAATTGGGTCTTTTGTAAATGAGTAGAGGGTGAGAAGTAGAGATATGAGACTTATCGGTGGTGATGTAAAGGCTATATTGCGGTTGTGATTGTTTCATCAGGCTTATGTGGGTTGGGGTGACGTGGGATCACTCGCGGCTATGTGTTAGAAGTGTACCATCAATGATTAGATGAGTTCAAGGTGAATCTTGGCACGTTGGAGGACGAATGTTTGTTTAAGAGAGGGAGGATGTGATGACCCAAAAGGTCATCCCATATATTCTAGCTAATTCTATGTTTCGAGGTCGTGAAAATCTTCTTCTATCTCACCTCGATTTGCGTGTGCAGCCGGGGCGTGTAGCCGAGAAGCCTTTATGTGAAAAAACTGATAATTTTGTATTAGAATATTGAATAAAGTTGACTTCGGTCAACGTTTTTGGTTAACGGATCCGGACCCGTAATTTGACGGTCCCGGAGGGTCCTTCGAAAAATATGGGACTTGGGTATGCCTGGAATCGAATTCCGAGGTCCCAAGTCCGAGAAATGAATTTTTAAAGAAAATTATTTTCTGAAAAATATAAAGGTTTTTGAAAATGAAATGTTATGTGAAACTTGTGGTATCGGGCCCGTATCTTGGTTCCGGAGCCCGGTACAGGTTTGGTATGACTTATATGTGCTATCTGTGAAATTTGGTAAGAAACAAACTTAGTTTGACGTGATTCGGACCTTAAATGCAAAAATTTGATGTTTAAAGAAGTTTTGAGGAATTTCATTGATTTTTGGG
This sequence comes from Nicotiana knightiana, assembly GCA_005239525.1. NCBI lineage: Eukaryota > Viridiplantae > Streptophyta > Magnoliopsida > Solanales > Solanaceae > Nicotiana > Nicotiana knightiana. The sequence continues at coordinate 31,723 of ML413500.1, forward strand.
TTTGATTCATCGTTTTAGTGTGTTTTATGAGGTTTGAAACCTTGAGCGAGTCCGTGTTAGGTTATAAGACTTGTTCGTGCATTTAGACGGGGTCCCGTGGGGCCTCGGGTGTGTTTTGGATAGGTTCGGATCGATTTTCCTCATTTTTCCATTGCTGATGCTACCTTCTGGTTTCCTTCTATGCGATCGCATAGTAGTGGCCGCGATCGCATGGTGTCATTTGACCTGCCCAGTTTTTTTTATACAATGCGTTCGCACGATTAGGTCCGTGATTGCAGAAGTATAAAATTCCCTACAGCGCAATCACGTTTGCTTGCTTGCGATCGCATAGTATTAAATTGACCAGTGCCCCTACATCCTACTATGCGATCGCATAGAACCTTTCTGGCCAGCAACATTGTTTCCTCTATGCGATCGCATCTTTTAATCCGCGATCACGATGCCTTAAAATATGGGCAGACATATTATATTCCAAAATCGAGGGTTAGGCCATTATTATCATATTTTGACTTCTAAAGCTCGGTTCTTGGCTATTTTTGAAGGGTTTTTCACACCAATCGAATGGGTAAGTGTTCTTCCACTAGAATTAATTATATTTCACGAATTAGTTCTTGTTTTTATCATGTAATTTGTGTTTTGGGTTGAGGGAATTGTGGGTTTTGAAAGAAAACTTCGAAGATGTAAATTCATGATTTGAAAGACCAACTGTTATCAGAATTGGATAAATTTAGTATGAGTGAACTCGTATCGGAATGGGTAACCGGAATTTTTAAAATTTATCGGGTTTCGAGGTGCGGGCCCGGGGGTCGACTTTTGGGTCGATTTTTATAATTTTGTAAAGATTGAAACTTTATTATTTGGAATTGTTCCTTATACATTTTATGTGTATTTTGAAGTTGTTTTAGTTGATTTTGAGCCGTCCGGAGGTCTTTTCTCCCGAGAAGTCTATTTTTGAGTACCAGATTGTCGTCTTTGAGGTAAGTATCTTTCCTAACCTTGTGTGGGGGAACTACCCCTTAGGATTGAGTCTTCTTTGTTGATTGTAGTCCGCGTATACGAGGTGACGAGTGCGTACTCAGACTTATTTGCAATTAGATTGCCCTTTTAGGATTCATAGGTTCTTATATTACCTGTGTATGGTTTGTAATTGTTACATTTGAATCCTTGGTTGTTAATTTCATCCCTTCCTGTTTAAATTAGGATTATTTGTTTTTGGATTCCTTCGTTGGCTATTTGTCTTTACTTGGCTTAACTGAATATTCTACTTCTCTCATCATCATGCTATATTTTCTTCCTAGTTTGCCTAATTGACTATAATTAGTATCATCTAGCCTTATAGTTGACTAGCCGTAGTTGGAACATCTATTTGTTGGAGTCAAGCATGCCCGTGAGTCTTACATTGTGATTTATATGACTATTCCCTTAAGTGCTACTTAGGTCTAATTGTTAGACATTTATGCTATTGGTATTTCCTTGATATTTCCTATTACTGGGCCTTTGTTGAAGTTGAGTTTATTCCATGAAGTTAACTGTTTAGGTTAGTGGTTATAGCTGTTCTCCCTTGCTGGGATTGCGTGGTTTCTCTTATTATTCCGTTGTTGATGATGTTGTTTTCCTTGTTGACTCCCTTGCCGGGATGTTATGGATTCTATTACTGTTTATGCTGTTAATGATATTGTTTGTATTGTTGACTCCGGGATGTTGTGATTTATGGTTCTTATTGTTGATTTCCCTTGTTAAATTGTTGTTTATGCATTTTAGCATGAGGGAAAATTCCGTGCCGAGTGTATGCGAGGTTATGCACGAGGGGGACATTCCGTGCCGAGCGTTTATTTATTTATTGCACGAGGAGACATTCCGTGCCGAGTGTTGGTGAGGTTATGCACGAGGGGACATTCCGTGCCGAGCGTTTATTTATTTATTGCACGAGGGGACATTCCGTGCCGAGCGTTTATTTATTTATTGCACGAGGGGACATTCCGTGCCGAGCGTTTATTTATTTATTGCACGAGGGGACATTCCGTGCCGAGCGTTTATTTATTTATTGCACGAGGGGACATTCCGTGCCGAGCGTTTATTTATTTATTGCACGAGGGGACATTCCGTGCCGAGCGTTTATTTATTTATTGCACGAGGGGACATTCCGTGCCGAGCGTTTATTTATTTATTGCACGAGGGGACATTCCGTGCCGAGCGTTTATTTATTTATTGCACGAGGGGACATTCCGTGCCGAGCGTTTATTTATTTATTGCACGAGGGGACATTCCGTGCCGAGCGTTTATTTATTTATTGCACGAGGGGACATTCCGTGCCGAGCGTTTATTTATTTATTGCACGAGGGGACATTCCGTGCCGAGTGTATGTGAGGTTATGCATGAGGGGACATTCCATGCCGAGCGTTTATTTATTTATCGCACGAAGGGACATTCTGTGCCTAGTGTTTATTTATTTATTGCACGAGGGGACATTCCGTGCCGAGTGTTTATGCATTACTATTTTCCGTTATTCCTGTTTGCTATTTACTGCACTTGTTTTTGGTGAGGATGAGAGTAAAAGTACGAAGGGTGATACCGTGCACTTGTCTTTGCATTTTACTCTGTTGTTCTAAATTTGGATATTCCTACCGATTTCTTACTGCATTTATTGGCAAGATTTGATATTTCTCCTGTACTGCATGACAATTTCTGAGTTTCGGACTGAGTTCCGGTGGATAAATCTTGAAGAGATTTTAAATCAAGGGATTTTTATTGAAAAGTATTATTGAAAAAGCAATGGTTTTGAAATGATTATAATTGAATGACTTTTACATCAATGGTATATTTGAAAAGTACTAGTCTTGCCACCTTTGGAAAGTTTCGTAGTTTTAAAGAAACTATGTTTTACGTAATTCTCTCCATTAAATATACTTATATCTACTTTTGAAGAAATTACGTTTTCAAAGGAAACCTTTCCATACTAAAATGATTTTATTTGCAAAAGTTTTTCCTATGAATTGTTGTTTAAAGATTTCTACCAGTTATAGAAGGCCCGATGTGAACAAACCGACGTGGAGTTGAGTTATTGGTGTTCTCTATTGTGTTGTGTTTCCTTTCGATTCGGCTTGTTTTGGCTGTCCATCTTTCTGTATACTTTTGTATTGTTTCGTGATTGATTTCTGTATTTTCCTTCCGCTTTATATTGTCATTGTTATAAATTATTCCGTGACGTCTCAGACAGATGTAACGTTCGGTCATTTCTACATTCATGTTATTTATCTTGTAGACCAGTGGTTTCTTGACTAGTCCTCGTCACTACTCCACCAAAGTTAGTCTTGATACTTACTGGGCACCGCTGTGGTGTGCTCATACTACACTTCTGCACATTTTTGTGTGCAGATCCAGGTTTATATTGTAGTAGCTGTGTGGATGATTGCCGAGGAGACTCAAGACAACTTGCTGCGGCGTTCGCAGGCGTCAGAGTCACCTTCTTTGTATTTATTATTTATACACTGTTCTATCTATTTCCAAACAATTGTACTTAGACGTTGTAGAAGATTCGTAGAGCTTATGATTTGTACTATCGGTTTTGAGAAAATTTGTACATTCTGTTGAGATTCTATATCAAGACTGCTAGTTTTCCTTTATTTATTGTTGATATTCAGTAACTGTTAGGCTTACCTAGTCCTTAAGACTAGGTGCCATCACAATACCCAACAGAGGAAAATTGGATCGTGACATTATGTGTATTTTGCATCACACATTTAAGTTCTAATAAATGTATACACTGACTAGAACAGTGCTCTATATGTTGTTGTATGGTTGCTCCAGCAGCTGCCTTTTAATTTTAATTTGGACCAAAATTTTGTGGCATTGAAAGGTGGTTGTCCTTTCTTCGCTATGTGAAAAAGAATCCTTTTGGCAACTCTGTATCCTTAGATTTATATACGGATAAGTTTCAATGATCTTGTTCGTGGTGTGCATGCTAATTAAAAATGCTGTTTAATTCCGTTAAAGATAATTGAATATTTTCATTTATTAGAAACTCTAGTTAAATTTTGATATAGTAGAAAGTAATTCTTGTAGTTTCCAAGATTAAACAAAACATAACGTTATACTCCTTCATTGCAATTTTAGAATGACCACGCCCATCTACGCCTTATAGAAAAAATTAAGTGGTCGTTGCAAATATAATCCGGTTTACAAGTTCGGAGTCAAATTCTACAAAGAACTAAGGCTTAGCTACAGTTGTTCAATATTGCTATGAAGACACAAGTCCAAACAATTTTCTAATTATAAAGATTATAATGTTTATTTTATCTAATTAACTAATAAATACTAGAAAATGAGGAAAACTATCAATTAACAAGGATGAAATTTGAGACAAGACTAAGGAAGTCTAAAGTTATGATTTCCCCTATTGTTGGAATCCTTTCCGCTAAGTTTCCTATAAATTTGCCTAAGTTTTCTCTACCAATCATGAGCTCTCTGAGTATCGTAATTCTCTCCCGAGTAACTACCACAATTTACTAGACATATTCTTCCGAATTACACTAGCTGGCGCTAAGTTACGTCTCACTCGGATCGCTCTAAGGTTTTGTTATTGCTAATCCCACCTTTAAACCTTTCGTATTGATCCCTCATATACGTTAGAAGTGATGTTGTTCAACAATGACCTAAATATGACTCTCTTCCGAGTAATACACACTAAATAGGCATAGTCGATTGAGAGCTCTTCAACCAACCACAATATAAACGTAGTTGAACAAATAGATAAAAAAGCTACAGCAAATCTATATTAACGTAACAAGAAAATCATCCTCCAATAGGTTCCATCAAAACCCTAGATAACAAATTAGCTATTCATAATAAGTATGCATAACTACAATACTAGAATTCATAACCAATAATGGAAATAAGAAGAAGGAAGTGAAAAACTCGTAGAAAAATTCTCCGCCTTGCTCCTAGTGTGTTCTTGCCTCCTTAGGTCCAAAGTGTGTTAAAAGTCCTCAAAATGTTATTTTTTCATATATATATACCAATTAGGGTCGGGACCAAACAATTATACCTTCTCCTACGCGAAAAAAGGACACTTTTTCCGGACAGGACATGCGCGGTCGCGCACTTGGCCGCGCACTTTTCACACTTTCCGAACCTAACTCTATCGGAACTTACCTCAACAACTTTCACTTCCTATGAGCTTCGGACCGAAAGAGAGTGAGATGGAATCCAAAAGGTCTGCCCCATATGCGCGGTCAGTGCGGGGCCGCACACTTTTCACCCTGTTATGTTAGGAATTGTTAAAAATGTAAAACATGAAAGTTGTATCCCTTTGAGTTAACTTCCAACCATATATTGTGGAGCCAAATGGAGTTCGGGTCGAAAAGTTATGTGCATTTTACTAGACAGTACGCAATATGCCTGTTCGATTCTTTGTTCGTTCTAAACTGTCATCTGTTGACCCCCGAACACGATCCTGGCTTAATTCCTTGTTTTTTTACTCAGACTTCAAAGCTTCAATCACTTGAATTCATTCCATAATATCTACATAGTTCGGAATCACTCTTACAAGGCATAAAACACTCAATTAGTACAAAACACTAATGATTAAAGTTCAAACTCAACTAAAGTACAGTAAATTGAATTATAATAAGCGAATAAAATACGTTATATATTATAGCCGCCTGTCATCATAAAACACATCAAAGTATAACTTGAAACGTGTTATGAACCTGCTATGACAATGTTGCTGCGTGGAATTTTTTTTTTGAGAATGATGTCGGTTGATTAGGTGCTTTGAGAACAAGAAAAGAGTTGGAGGGATGGCACCACGTTCTAATATGAGAAACAATATCCAAACTTCAAAGATGTATCGCGAAATTTCTAAAGGAAAATGTGAGATTATTTTTGGGACGTTTTATCTCTCCTTCAAAGATCTGATGTCGATCTTATTATCAAGCCGCAAGATCTTTAGAAAATTATGTAGTTGTACTATTGCACATTGCATCAAATTTATTAGGATTTCGCTATTAGTTTCTGCATTTTCCAAGATTTGACAATTATGTTTTGTGAAAAGGATCCTAAGAGAAAAGACAGCTGGAACTCCATTTAGTCACGTGATAATCAAATTATTCCATTATATTCTAGTTCTACCAACAACAATCCTGATCCTAAGTAATGTATTGGATGTCCTTACCACGTTAGTACCACGTAAAGTCGTCAGTGATGCATTCGATTAAGAGACCTTTCTAAAGATACGATGACTATCTAGGCGTTTTACTGAAGACTATTTTGTTAGAAAAATGGGCCGAGCTTTGGGCGCCCGGGAGGGCGAGGGGGTGGGGGGTGGGGGTGGGAGCAGGTGCTAATCAAAAAGCCAAAATCAAAAATAAAATTTTTGGGACGTTTTGTGTGGCGCTTGGCACGGACCGTGATGCCGAAGGCATGAAATTGAAATAAAAAAGACGGGAGAAAGAAATAGCCTCATTCTTTAAAAATTAAACCTCCCTTCTCATCCTCAAGTCATCTATGGGTTCTCATACTATCTAAGGTGAGTGTTCAATGCAATTATCATTAGAATACTACTTCGTCGATCAAAAGAATGATTAACATACCGATTCGATTAGATACTTTAAGAAGAAAAGCTAACGAGACATCGCCGTCATAAATGAGGTGATTTACGGTGCTAATTGCCTTTAAGGGAGAACGAAGGCTAAGTCGGGAACTGACAAAGAAAAGTATACCCCGAAAAGGAGAATGAGAAGACTGAGATGACTTGATTCAAGACTGTAACACATTAGAACTATCATAAATATATCAAATACTTTGTACTGAAGAATCAGACAATGATGTTTTCAATAACGTGAAAGTTGTCATGAAACTCACGAGGAGTTGGTGCTAGTAAGGTTAGTAGCAACACGACGAAAAGCCATATCCCTAAGCTATGTCCAGATTTAATTTAGATACTAAGAAGGCTAGACATGATATATGCCACTATTAACATGAAGAGATTAGGCAGAAGAAAGACATATCAGGATTTGCGTCCCTAAGTTGAGATTAAATTTTTGTTCAAAAGTTATGTACATGGGTCAAAGTAAAACTGATGTTAGTTGTAATGAGTACTTTATGACTCCTATCAATAAATGTCCCTAAATGATGAAGACGATAAGAAGAAAAGTTTATTGTATGTATTACGACCTATAGTAACACAATAAATAGACCTTTTGAAGTGCATACGTGGTCTACTACAGTTTAAGAAGTACAAAAATACATGACCTCGAAATTTTAAAGTTGAGATAAATTAACACCATGAGGTGAACCACGGTAGAATGACAACACCAAGCTCTTTAAAGATACGATGCCTGGTCATGAGTATGAAAGAACATGAGGAGGTAGAAGGGAAATAAATATACAATATAAAACATTCTCTTTAGGGAAAAGAAAATTCACAAAACTCAGAAAGTCATCCTTACATTATGGAGAGGATGAACGCTACATAAAATGGATGAAGCGAGCAATATACTTCCAATAAGATACAAGTGTGATGCGTTGGCTTAAGGCCATACATTTTTTAAAGTGATACTGATATATTTTGAAGCTAGCATAATTATGAAAGATTCAAAGATATGTTATGAGGTGACCTGAATCTCAACTCTATAATGTTTTGATTGTCACCAGGGTGCTTAATATGTCTTAAGGTTAAGCTTGAGAATAATCGCATGTCAACAACTTAAGCCCATAATTTATAGCATGTAGGCATATAAATAAATAAGAATATATGATATTTATATATTTTAATAAGATAGTTGTTCAGTTGGTCTAAGTTACCATAGTATCACAAAAAGATTCAGAAACATAGACCCTAAGGGGAAAGATATCAGGAATGTTATCCTTCTCGCTAGAAGTTTAATTTCGAGATGCCCCAAGAAATTCGGTAAATGTATGATATCAAAAAGGGGTAAGATTACATAAAACATATATTTTTCTTGCACACTAATAGTTTACCAAAGCAGAGGGAATTTTGAGAGTTGGCATATAAGTTCCTCGAAGAGTCTCACTTTCTCAAGTTCAGATAAATGTGGCTCAAAATAGAATATAGCATTACAAGAAATGGTATCAAGGTGATTTGCATGTGAAGCGTGCAACCTATTAAATTGGATGGTACATGATGTCTAGACAAAATGTTAGTAGTTTTGAAGTGCCATAAAGCTCGGATTCAATAAGGACCAAGAGGGTCCAGGATGAGTGAGCCAATTGATCAAATAAATGGTCAGGTGTTAGGTATTACATGAGCTAGACGATGAAATAAGAAGGTATATCCGAAAGAGATAGATTACTAGCAGAAAATAATCCGATAGATGAGATCATGAATAACTAGTGGTATTAAGAGATGCAGTAATTAATCGAGAAAGGGTTGATATATAAAGTATTAAATTGAGGAATTCTTGGATATTATGGAAGGATTAAATGCACGTGAAAGCACATTTAAAGAGATGATGATGATACTAGGATAAATCTAGACCAATGATTAGTACTTGAAAAAACTATATAGGAGGGAAGTATCAAAGTAAATGGATATGGATGCATGAAATAAATATCTTCTTACGAGGATAATGATTGAGTACTAAATTATTGAAGTGAGACATCTGCAATTAAGGAAGAATCCTATGAAGCACAAAGAAGGGTAAAGAACAAGTCCAATGCTTTCAAAGGTGAATCGTCATAAGTAAAAATGGAATGAGATAGGCCCAACAAGGAAAGTCCTCATCCATCTGAGAAATAAATAGATAGTAAGTAAATATAATTGCAACGTTTGTGGTGTCAGAAACATAGACTCATACTAGAAAGAGAATTAACATCATCTTCTAAGGATCAAGGCCAAAACCATTTATCGTTGGCTAGCAAACCATAATCGAAGTATATGACAGGTCCAAGTATGTACATAAATATTAAATGTGTTTGTATAATACGGGTTAAATACAAAAAAAAAATATAAAGGCACCATAGAAGTTGTAGTAGATTAGAGTGTATCAAGGGATTAAGAGAGCCAGATGAGGAATGCCACAAAAAAGGGATATCATAAGCGCACATATAGATCAATACCAAGGGGTGTAGTTCTTAAAGTGTAATAGCTTGAGAGGCTACAATATCACTAGGGTATCATTCGTTATAGAGTTATGTAAGGATGCATACAAATATATAAAAAATTTAGTGCAAAAGCTAAAGCAGGGTATGTTAGTGCGCCTAAGCTATGCGATGCCGCAGTCCTCACATGTTCCTGTCGTATAGAGGATTAAGTGAAAAACTTGAGAATGGTGCCAATAAGTGAGGCATGACATATGTTAAATTACAGTAATCCCAAGGATGGTAGAAGAGCACCACTATGTTTTGGGTAATTTCAAGAAATCAGAAAATGATGAGAAGATGAAGAACATACATGGATATTCTAGAGTTTATGTGTCACCATTTGTCACAAGCAATATGGAGGTGGATAATAGCCTATTCGTACAATAGGTAACTCATAAATTTAGATACTGTTACAGGTTCAGAAGTAATTTTATTTTTAGCAATCAAGTGGACAGAGGGACGAGATGCTAAATTGATATAGCGAATCTGATAAGATAAGTGGTATCCTAAGACCCAAAATGGATAAAAGGGATGTTAGATATAAAATGATTAAAAGTCAGCAATAGTCCTATGTGGAAAGATTGAGGTTTTGAAAAATATAGTATATTATAAATGTGTGATCTATAAGGAAAGTACATCAACTCTGAGAAGAAAAGGGAGGTGATGTCTCAATCCCTCTAAACCCTTTGTCAGAAAGAAAAATCAAGAAAGAAGTGCCTAAATATGGGTCATGTTTCTGATGTAGCTTTATGATTTTTATGAGTAGACCTAAAATAGAGGGTGCATTTCCAAACCTATATGTGTCTTTTAATTATGAAAGAATTAGAAGAGAAGTGGAATAGTGAGTACAGTCATGTCGCAAACCAAAATAGTAAGAGTGACTAATTCGGCCATATAGGTTGAATCACAAACGACGGAGGTCATTGTGAAATTACATTCGTATGATAGCTTCAGACGATATATAAGGGAACTTATATTGATTTTAATATTATATAATTTCTCTTAATAGTCACAAAAGATCTATATACATAAAGTCATGCTCTATGTTATCCTCAAGAAATTATAGACTAAATAAGGGCTTAGAAAGGCTAAATAGGAATCCAAACAACACTTCAATAAAAAAGTACCATCATATATTTGAGGAAGAGGCATGTAACTGTTTCCAGTTTCGAAAAGTTTTCCAAACCCATATATGTACAAGTTTTGATAGCTATATGTGATCATGAGTGGCTTGAATTTTGGGTTGTAGTTGGATAGCCGTAAGAGATATAAATAATTGAGATTTGACATGTTGAAACTTCTGTGGTTTCTCTAGTTCCAAAGAAGGCACTATAGAAGTTATACGAAAATTTAAAGTGTTGGCAAAATTTTTCGTTTTAGGTAAACTATGCAAAAGAGACAGAGAGCTAATGGAAAGAGTTTTAACTTTAAGTTACCCATTCGACAATCGAGGACGAATGTCATATAAGGGGGGAAGATTGTAAAGCCCCGAAAAAAAAACTTTTGCTAAGTATTATGTTCTCTCTCAAGCTCTAAGTGGGACATAAGGATGTGAGAAAAGTTATGAAGGCATAAAATACATAAATCTTATTTTTAGAAAGTTGAATGGATGGTTATAAGAGGAAAGGAGTAAATTGGAATCCATTAGAGTTGTTTAAGGGATGAAAATGGCCTTAACCACGCATGACCTAACTTTAAATGATCATATCTATCAATATATAATGAATTGAGATTTGAGATATATATCAAAAGAAATTCCTTGAAGTCTAGTTTCTATCACTTCAAACCTTTATCATTTCGATGTTCCAATAAAAAGTTATAGGCGTTTTACTGAAAACTATCCTGTTAAATAAATGGGCCAAGATTTGGGCGCTCAGGGGGTGCCAGGGCGCGAATTAAAACGCCAAAATCATAAGTAAAATTTTTTGGGGCGTTTTGGGTGGTGCTGGGCGCGGACCATGACGCCGAAGGCATGAAATGAAATAAAAGGGATGGGGAGAGAGACAATAGCCTCATTCTTTAAAAATTAAACCTCCCCTCTCATCCTCAAGTCAGGGTTCCCATACTATCTAAGGTGAGTTCTCAATGAAATTATCATTAGAATACTACTCCCAAACATCAATTCTAATAATATTCTACCTCAAAATCGCTAGATTCTCAACAAGAACTCAAGAACAAGGTCTCTTCACTAACCTAGGGTTTCATGATTCAAGGTAAGTTTTGTAACCTCTTTCAACAATAATTTTTAGAGAGGTTATGGTTGATATTTATTCCTAGAAACTATTATAAGAACTTAGATTGATGATGAACCCTAGAAGGAGAGAAGAATCAAACCTAGGGTTTCTGTATTTTGAAAATCTTGGAACTCTAGTATTGATCTGTAAATTAACTATGTATAGATTTGTTTGCTGAGTTGAACTCATTGGATTGGAGCAAACGAAGGTATTCAAAAGCAAGGAATCAAGGTGAGTAGAGATAATGCTACTAAGATCATGCCATAGTTGTTGTTATTAAGGTTGTCGTCTCACAAAGATCATGCCATAAGTTATTGTTAGACTGTATATGGAGTTAATGTGGGCTCTAAATGGAACGAGCGGACTCACATTATCTATTAAAATTGTAGAAAAGATCTTAGATGATTATCATGGTTAATAACTCAAGAATAATCTGCATACATGACTTGCATATGTTTCTCTAACTTATAGGCAATATTCAAAATTTCTTTTACATGTAAGTTATTGAAATGCGGAATAATGTAAATGCCTATAATATCTGCTGCAATTTGGATCTGGAGTCACAATTCAAGAGTCTCTAAGATTTTCTACAATGAGAGTCTGAAAGAAATACAACTATTCTGAATGAAAAATAATAGTAAAATAAGGAAACTATAAGAGGACTGAAAGGTCTACGGACACCATCAGATCTACCCCGAGTCTCTAGTAAACAAGTCCAAGCTCCTACGCCTCACGGACAGCTAGGGTCGGTACCAAAATTTGCACCAGAAGTGCAGAGTATTGTAAGAGTACAACCGACCCTATGTACTCGTAAATGTCGAGCCTAACCTAGACGAAGTAGTGACAAGTCTTTGACAAGTCTTTGACAAGACACTCACATAATAAACATACAAAGATAATCGTATATGTACAAGATAACAACAAATAAAAGCTAATCATGTACTATTGGGCGGGGGACATGCTAATGGCGATACAAGATACGAGAGATATAACGGAAATGTTAAACAAAACAGTCAATATGCCTATAACTGGTAAGAATAATTAAGCACAATGAAGAAAATTGCACGACATCACCCTTCGTGCATTCACACTCACAATATGGCACGACATCACCCTTCGTGCATTAACACTCACATACGACATCACCCTTCGTGCATTAACACTCACATACGACACGACATCACCCTTCGTGCATTAACACTCTCCTTTTCCATATAACAGTGAACATGAATAAAAGGGAGACAAAATAAACAAGAACATGCCTCATATCAGCAATGTTTCCACAATATCATCCTAAACATTGGGAAAACAATACTCAAATATCTCAAATAGCTACTAAATGCGTGAAGAACGAACAATTTAATAATTAACTAGACTAAGCAGGGATATCATGATTAAAGAAGGAAATATATTGCAAGAAAACCAGTTCTACCGCATGCTTTGACCCAATAACAATGCATAAGTACTCGTCACCTTACATATACATTGTACCAACATTTAAACATGAAACAAATAGGCAAACAAGTCCTAATCCCTCAAGTCAAAGTTAACCACAACACTTACCTCACTCCAAGGACCAATTCAATGCTCTACTGGGGCTTTTCTTATATAATCTGCATCCAAACCACTCGTATCTAACCACAATTGACTCAATAATATCAAATATTGCTAAAGGAATTTCCAAACTTTCTCCCAAAAAGTCCAAAATCGACATTGGGCCCGCTTGGTAAAAACCCGAGGTTCGGACCAAATACATTTACCCATTCACCCCCGAGCCCAGTTATATAATTTGTTTCAAAATGCGACCTCAATTTGGGGTCTAAATTCCAATTTTACAAAAATCCCTAATTCTACCCAAACCCCAAATTTCCACCATGAAAACACTAGATTTTAGGTTGAAAACTTATGAAATGTAATGGGTAATTGAAAGAAAGCGGTTTATGATCACTTATCAACAAATTGGGGAAGAAAAACTCTTGGAAAAATCTCTTCTAGGGGTTTCTAGTTTTGAAAATTTGAAAGCATGGCAAAAATCCCGAGTTGATTCTATTTTAACAGTGGGCGTCAGGTGTTCATCGAGTTCGCATGAAACCATACGCGTTCACAAAGAGCAAAGCCTCAGTCGCTCACGCGTTCGTGATGGTCTGTCCCCCATGGCCATCGCGTTCTTGAGCCTGGGCTCGCATTCGCGTAGAACAACCCCTGCATTCCCCTCCCCTACCTAAATACACTACGCATTCGCGTGTGACTGGCCACGTTTGCGTAAAGAAGGCCCCACAATGCTCTGTGTTCACGACCCTTACCTCGCGTTCGCGTACAAAAACCCACCCAGCCGAGTTCACACTTCGTGATTGCGAGAGTAATTTGCGATCACGAAGAAGGAAACCGGATGATAGCTGAACTGGGGAAAACACTAGATTTTCTAAGTCTAAAACCTTTTGTGGTCTATCTGAAACTCACCCGAACCCTCGGGGCTCTAAACCAACTATGCACACAAGTCCAAAAACCTAATACGAGCTCTCTCTCGAGGATCAAAACAACAAAATAATTCCTAGAACTACGAATCGAACACCAAAACCAAATGAAACTTTTAAGAAACTTTAAAACTTCTATTTTCACAACTAGACGTCCGAATCACGTCAAATCAACTTCGTTTCTCACAAAATTTGACAAGCATGTGATAAATAAAGTAATGAACCTATGCCTGGTTCTGGAACAAAAATATAGAGTCGGTATCAACAAATTCAACCATCGGTCAATTCTTTAAAATCATTAAACCTTTAAACTTCCAATTTTCCACAAAAATCAATAACTCGAGATATGGACCTCCGAATTCGATTCTGGGCATATACCCAGGTCCTAAATCACGATGCAGACCTACCAGGACTGTCAAAACCCAAATCTGGGTTCCTTTTCTCAAAACGTTGATCGAAGTCACTCAGATGGATTTTTAAGGCAAAATTTCATATTTTATCAGTTTTTAACATAAAAGCCTTTCGAAAAAATACCCAGACTGTGCATGTAAATCGTGAAATGCTTAAAGAAGCTACTAGAGGCTTCGAAACACAGAATTAGGTTCTAAAACTCTAGATGACCTATCGGGTCATCACAATCTCCACCTCTAAAATAACCGTTCGTTCTTGAATGGACATAGAAAAGTACTTGGGCCGGTGAAACGCTGTGGATATCTACTCCGCATATCTGATTCGGACTTCCATGTACCCGTCTCAGCCGGCTGACCTCTCCAATGCACTAGAGCTGAAGGATAACTCTTAGACCTCAACTATTGAACCTATCGTGCTAGAGTAGCCACCAGCTTCTCCTCGTAAGTCAAATCCTTGTCTAATTGGACTGAGCTGAAATCTAATACATGGGACGGATCACCGTGAAACTTCCGGAGCATGGACACATGGAACACCTGATGAACAACTGATAAACTAGGTGGCAATGCGAGTTTGTAAGCCACCTCACCCACTCTCTCTAGAATCTCAAAGGGCCCGATGTACCTAAGGCTCAATTTTTCCTTCTTTTCGAACCTCATCACACCCTTCATGGGTAAAACTCGAAGCAATACTCTCTTTTCGACCATGAATGCAACATCACAAACTCAACGGTCGGCATAACTCTTCTGTCTGGACTGAGCTGTGCGAAGTCGATCCTGAATAATATTAACCTTATCCAAGGCATTCTGTACCAAATCTGTACCTAGCATCTGAGCGTCCCCAAACTCGGACTATCCAACTGGCGATCGCCACCGCCTTCGTACAATGTCTCATAGGGAGCCATATGAATGCTCGACTGGTAGTTGTTGTTATAGGAAAACTTTTCAAGTGGCAAGAACTGATCCCACGATCCTCCGAAGTCTATAACATATGCGCGGAGCATATCCTCCAATATCTGATAGTGCACTCAGACTATCCGTCCGTCTGAGGATGAAACGTTGTGCTAAACAGAACCTGCGTGCCCAAATCACGTTGTAATGCTCTCCAAACGTGCAAGGTGAACCGCGTACCTCTATCAAAAATGATAGACACGGGCACACCGTAAAGATGGATGATCTCGCGGATGTAGATCTCAGCTAACTGCTATGAATAATAGGTAACTGCCACAGGAATGAAATGAGCTGACTTGGTCAGCTTGT
Source organism: Nicotiana knightiana (assembly GCA_005239525.1). Classification (NCBI taxonomy): domain Eukaryota; kingdom Viridiplantae; phylum Streptophyta; class Magnoliopsida; order Solanales; family Solanaceae; genus Nicotiana; species Nicotiana knightiana. The sequence goes on from ML413500.1 coordinate 47,200, forward strand.
CCACAATAACCTATACCGCATCAAACTTCCTCTGAGTCTGTAGGAGTCCAACAATAAAATCCATAGTGATATGATCCCACTTCCACTCAGGAATCTCTAACTTCTAAAGCAAACCACCAGGTCTCTGGTGTTCATACATCACTTGTTGATAATTTAAACACCAAGCTACATATGTAACTATATGTTTTTTCATCCACCTCAACCAATAGTGGTGCCGCAAGTCCTGATACATCTTGGTGGCGCCCAGATGAATAGAATACTAGGAACGCTGAGTAATACATCTTGTGTTTTTCGTACATTAAAGTTTCGTCTTCAGTTAATTGACATAAACTCGGGGATAAGATTATCTTGAGGTTAGAATATTTATTGTATTTATAACAAGAAATAAGTAAGTGCCGTGAAGGAAAGGGTACACGAATTAAAGAAAATGAGTTCCGTTGAAGGTTGTCGATTTTGGATAAAATACCGTCCGAACTATAATAGCCGATACTTATGGACTAGTACTATACAAAGAACCATATGACCGTGATAGTATGATGTATAAAGTATATTAAAAATGAATATAATTTTAAATAATTTGAGACAATTATTAAGTATGCGGGTAATTGGTTCATTACCGGGTAACGGAACACTACCTAATTACCTAATAAGTGGATAATGATAACATTTTTCGCCCCCACGTGGAAGCAAGCCAATTCTTGGACAATGACTCTTACTCATTTTGGTTAGGTGGCAAAATGACTAAAAAACACTTCATTTTCTATATATCTTGAATACAAGACACTATAACCAATATTCCTACAATTTGTTATACACCCTACAATCAGAAGTGAGAAGTTAGCAATTCTTATAAGTTTGTGATTAGGTGAAAACGTGATTTGTGATTCTTATAAGTCTTATAGGCCATTTGTGCTTAGATCTGAACGTTAGCAATTTATCTTTTCCTACAAATTTTCAACGAAACTCCTTGCAACCAAATAATTCCAACGAGAATTATTAGCACATTAGCAACGTGAGATTTTGTGATTCTAAAGAAGTATGGTGTAACCTTTTCCAAGAATATTATACGGATTTTTCCCTACTCCAGGTATATTAAGGCTAAGCCCTTTCTTAATTTTGGAATGATCTTGTAATTGCACGAGTTTGATAATGAGGCATAAAGGAAAATGCATATCCCAAAATTTACGTATATTTTCCTTGTCTTGTAAGTTACAATATTCTCCTTATCAGGACTTCATATTCAATTGAGTATTTCTTTTTTTTTCCAGTCATGAGAGTAGAGAGTCTATATATACAGTATTACAGTATTTTCATTACTATCGAGCTATAATCGATGGGCAGACCCCTATTGGGCAACCTCTGATCAGATGGTAAGTTATATGCCGAGCCTACTATGGTCAAACGCCTATGAGCGAGCCCAGTTGGTCGAGATATAAAGCCTAGTATGGCCGAGCACCTATGAGCGACTACTACGAGATAGCAGTTATATATATATATATATAGCGAGCCTTATCGGGTCGGACAACTATATTACTTACTATATTGAGAGAGTTGAGTCAGTATCAGTAGGTAAGCATATGTTCAAATTATCAGTTCAGTTTCAGCTTTTGGTATATTGCTTTACATACTCTGTACATTATTTTGTACTGACGTCCCTTTCTGGGGGTGCTGCATTTCATGCGTGCAGGTTCAGACAGACAGACATGTAGACCTCCTCAGTAGGTGTTGCCCGAGTTCAGCTTTATCGGTAAGCTACCCAAGTTGCCGGGTCTAGAAGTGTTGTGTACATCTTATATGTAGATAGGTTATGGGTAGGTCGGGCCCTATCCGATCACAATACATCTATCAGTAGAGGCTTGTAAACATATCCTGTCAGTTAGTGCAGTATGTTGGGCTTGTAGGCCATGTACGTATATTTTGTTGGCTTGTCAATTATAGTAGTTACGATGGCCTTGCCTTCCCAGCTTTATGTTGACATTTAGTTAGTGTTAGTCTCTATTTAGTTTTATATTTTACTTCAAAAATTGTCTTGCAATGTGTCCCCTGGCCAAAGTATGACATTGTATGTCTAATTCATGAGTCACAAGTTGGTACGCAAGGATAGATGAGGCACTGGGTGCCGGTCTCGCCCCCAGGCTGGAGGTGTGATAAAAGTGGTATCAGAGCAGTTTTATCCTAGGGAGTTTACAAGTTGTGTCTTGTAGAGTATTGTTTATGGATTTGTAGTGAACCACACTTATAAACAGGAGGCTACAAGATATTTAGGATGGTTACTTTTCTTTCTAATCTAGATTGTGTGACAGAGCTGAGTCATAAGTATCCACTCCTAATCTTTACCTTATTTATATTTTTTTTAGTGATGCCTATTACTACTAGACGACAGGCGCAAGCTTCTAGCAGGGGTCAGAAGGCTAAGAAAGTATTAGAAAGAGATATAAGTTATACTATGAAGTCAGACCCATCGGAGATCATGGGTTCTATTGAGGAGCATCCATCCAAGGATCCATATGAGTCATCTGTTCGAGCTGTTTCGACCACTCCGGCAGCATATGGGATGAGAGGAGTTCCGACCTCACTAAGGCCCTTAGTTTCATTATCACATCCCGTTGATCAGGGTATAAGGGGAGTGGTGCACGGATTGGCACAGCCGGGTTCCCCTCAGGCTTAAAACTATGTCAGGGTATTTGCGGACACCAGCTCTTCTGAGATTCCAGATAGTCTGCATTCTTGGGAGTCCGTTAATCAAGGTTCGTCTATGTATGTTATGGGATATACATAAGAAGAGGATAGTAGTTGGGCCAAGATGAGGAAGGTAACATATAAGGGTATGAAGGTTCCGCTTCGAAGTGTGTCTGATCGAGGTTCTCATATAGGACGAGGAAAGGACCCTCTACTGTAGACTTCATCCAGATGTCAGCTTTTGGTTGGTGAGTTCCACCTATTCTTGGAGTACTTCCAAGTCAGGGTTTTGAATGTGTTAGGTTGTTTTATGAGGACGTAGGGAGCCCCGTCCCGACTTGTGTATATTATGTTTACGTTTTTTTAGAAGTTTTTCAGATAGTATCCTGTATATAGTTTTGGGCATGACATGTCTACGGCCTTGTCGGCCCTTATGTATCCATATAAACCTTTTTTTTGAATAAGTTCTGCGAGTTAAGTCCTAATACTGTTACGTGTGTGTATATATATATATATGTTCCCTTAATGGCCCGTGATAAGTTTGATAACAAATAAGGATAAGGTATGTGGCGCTTGGTTGGGTAGTATTTGATGTTTTAACTGGTATGGATTGGTTGGATTTTTTTAATGCTAATGCTGATTGAAGATCAAAGGTGGTTCGATTCTTATTTCCAGGAGAGCCTGTTTTTGGAGTAGAAAGATAATACGGCATCACCGAGAGGCAGATTTATTTCCTGTCTTAAGGCAAGGAAGATGTTTGGAAAAGGTTATGATTATAACTTAGTTCGGATAAAGACTATGAAAGTAGAGTCATCGACCATTCAATCTATCCCTATGGTTAATGAGTTTCCGATTTTTTTTTCCGATAAGCTTTTAGGTCTTCTGCCAGCGCGAGAAATTAAGTTTGCTATTGACCTACTACCAACTACTCTACCAATATCCATTTCTCCTTACAGAATGGAAGCCACAGAGCTAAAAGCGTTGAAGGGACAACTAACAGACTTGCTTGAAAAAGGCTTTATCAGACCTAGTACATCACTATGGGGAGCACCTGTGTTATTTGTGAGGTAGAAAGAAGGTTCCTTGAGGATGCATATTAATTATAGATAGCTGAAAAAGGTGACAATCAAGAATAAGTACCCCCTCCTAAGGATTGATGATTTATTTCGTCAGTTGCAAGGTTCCAAATATTTCTCGAAGATAGACATGAGGTCCGGGTACCCTCAGGTATGGGATAAGGAGAATGATATCGCAAAGATAACATTCAAGACCAGATATGGGCACTTCGAAGTTCGTGTTATGTCATTCGGTTTGACTAGTGCCCCAACTTGTATTCATGGACTTGATGAACCGAGTGTTCGGACCCTTTCTAGATCTATTCGTGACTGCATTGTTTGATCATAGACTGATGTAATCTCGTTCAGAGACTAAGCACGCAGATCATTTGCACATTGTGCTCAAAGTTTTACAAAAAAAGAAGTTTTATGCAAAATTCTCTAATTGTGAATTCTGGTTAAATTCTGTAGCTTTCCTTAGGCATATCATTTTAGGTGAAGGTATTCAGGTTATTACACAAGATTGAGGCAGTAAAACCTTGATGTTGACCACGACACCGACGAAGGTTCGTAGCTTTCTCCGTATGTGATGTCTTGATTGATATTCCAGAATAACATAAGGAAATCTATGGTGCAAGCAAGTTGAAGGAAGGTTACGAATAAGTATAAAAGATATGTATAGGTTTCAAGCTAAAGTATGGTAGAGCGACAAGGTTTTTAGGAAGACAGGAGGAATGATAAGAAAAGATAAGTGGAAGGTGACGAGAATGGATAAGTCCTTGGGGTTAAGCTCATAAGAGAGCTGATGGTTTCTCTAAGTTATAGAAGGCTCAGTATAGCCTGAATGAACTCAAAGGAGTCCAAGACTAGTATCATTTAGAAGAGATGGAATGCTATGCTGGTAGTGGAATAAGGGTATAATCGTGATAGATGAAAGATGAAGTTTGGGACTTTGAAAGAGGAAATTTCATGAATTGAAAAAAAAATTAGAATACCCATGTAAGTTAACTCAGAAGGGAGCTAAGTTTCAGTGGATTGATGCTTGCAAGAAGAGTTTCCAGGAGCTTAAGAACAAATTGACTTCAGCGCCAGTTCTAGCACTTCCAAAGAGTCCAGATGGTTATGCCAGGTATTGTGATGCCTCAGGTGTCGGGTTAGGATGTATCCTGATGCAACATGGGAAAGTAATTGCATAGCTTCAAGGGAATTAAGGAAGAACGAGCAGAATTATCCAACCCACGACCTCGAATTAGCTATAGTTCTCCAAGCACTTGGTATATGGCGGCATCGTTTATATGGCATTCATGTTAATGTATTTATAGATCATAAAAACCTGCAATATATCTACAAGAAGAAAGAACTGAATTTGCGATAGAGGCGATGGCTTGAGTTATTGAAAGATTACGATGTTAACATTCTCTACAAACCAGGCAGAGCTAATGTGGCAGCAGATGCCTTATGTCACCGATCTATGGGTTGTTTAGTACATGTAGAGTCTGAGAAAAGACAATTAACTAGAGAGATTCATCAATTGGCTTGTATGGGGATTCGGTTAGTAGACTCTGGCAATGGTGGAGTTGGTTTTCAAAATACTTTAAAATCATCTCTCATAGCAGAAGTAAAGGAGAACCAGTACGAGGACCCAGAGTTGGTCGAATTGAGAGAGCGAGTTCTGTAGTAGAAGAAGCCGTTGTTAGAACTCAAAGAAGATGGGGTTCTCAGATACATGGGTCATTTGTGTGTTCCATATGTAGCAGGGCTATGAGATAGGATTATGTCAGAGGCAGATTATTCGTGGTACTCCATTCACCCTGGGTCGACGAAGATGTATCATTACAATAAGCATGTGTACTGGTGAACGATATGAAGAAGAACATTGCTGAGTATGTCACTCAGTGTCCTAGTTTCCAGCAGGTGAAGATAGAGCACCGGAAGCCCGGAGGGCTAATGTAGACCATAGAGACCCCGACATGGAAATAGGAGGCGATAAACATGGAATTTATCACAGGTTTACCTCGTTCTTATCGTAAGTTCGATTCTATATGGGTGATAGTGGATAGGCTCACGAAATCAGCTCATTTCCTACCGGTCAGATCTACATATACAGCAGAAGATTATGTAAAATTATATGTTAAGAAAATAGTGAGACTACACAGAGTACAGGTATCTATTATATCTGACTGTGGGGGCCCAGTTTACAGCATATTTTTGGAGGTCATTTCAGAAATTTCTAGGGACTCAGGTGAATCTTAGCACATCAATTCATTCACAGACTGATGGACAAGTTGAGCGCACAATTCAGACGCTCGAGGATATGCTACGAGCATGTGTATTGGATTTTAAAAGAAGCTGGGATGAACATCTACCTCTTATAAGGTTTGTATATAATAACAGTTACCACTCAAGTATCCAGATGGCTCCGTACGAGGCTTTATATGGGTGTAAGTGCAGATCTCCTATAAGATGGTTTGATGTTGGAGAATCTGGGTTATATGGACCAGACCTGGTTCAGAAGGCCATAAAAAAAGTAAAGCTTATCCGGGAGCGACTGTTGACAACTCAGAGTTGTCAGAAGTTATATTCTGACGTGCGGCGACGAGACATAGAGTTTGGGGTTAATGACTGGGTATTCTTAAATGTGTCACCTATGAAGGATGTGATGAGGTTTGGCAAGAAGATCCAACTTAGCCCACAGTATATTAGGCCTTATAAGATCATTCGGAGAGTGGGCCAAGTAGCTTATGAGTCATAATTGCCCACATAATTGGAGTATGTCCATTCGATTTTTCACGTATCCATGCTACAGAAGTGCATTGGTGATCCTACCCGAGTAGTGCCCCCAGATGATGTACAGATTACGGAGGACTTGTCATACGATGAAATTCTGGTTGCCATCCTAAACTGACAAATCCGCAAGCTACAAAATAAGGAAATAGCCTCCGTAAAGGTTTTATGGAGAAGCAAGAATGTGGAAGAGCTGAAGTGGGAAGTGGAGGAAGAAATAAAGTCTAATACACCCACCTATTTCAAACTGAAGATATGACTCGAGGTGGGACACCTCAGCGCAACTCTATTCAAACCGGTAGGTCATTAGGGTGGTTTTAGTCTAGTGTACGGAGGAGACTATGGCAAAATTTTTCCAAAGTATCTAAGAGTAGACATTCGAGGACAAATGTTTATAAGGGGGAAGAATGTTACATCTCGCATTTTTCGTACGTTAAAGTTTCTTCTTCAGTTAATTGACATAAACTCGGCGATGAGATTATCTTGAGGTTAGAATATTTATGTTATTTATAACAAGCAATAAGTAAATGCCGTGAAGGAAGGGGTACAACAATTAAAGAAAATGACTTTCTTTGAAGGTTGTCGATTTTGGATAAAATACGGTCTAAGCTATAATACTCGATACTTATGGATTAATACCATACAAGGTACCATATGGCCGTGATAGTATGATGTATAAAGCATATTAAAAATGAGTAGAATTTTAAGTAATTTGAGACAATTCTTACTTATGCGGGTAATTGGTTAATTACCGGATAACGGGACACTACCTAATTACCTAATAAGTGGATAAAGATTAACATTTCCCACCCCACCCCCACGTGGCAGCAAGCCAATTCTTGGACAATGACTCTCTGTCATTTTGGTTAGGTGGAAAAATGAATACAAAACACTTCATTTTCTATATATCTTGAATACAAGATACTATAACCAAAATTCCTACAATTTCTTATACACCCTACAATCAGAAGTAAGAAGCTAGCAATTCTTATAAGTTTGTGATTAGGGGAGAACGTGATTTGTGATTCTTATAAGTCTTATAGGTCATTTGTGATTAGATCAAAATGTTAGCAATTTATCATTTCCTACAAATTTTCAACAAAATTCCTTGCAACCAAATAATTCCAACGAAAATTATTAGCACATTAGCAATGTAAGATTTTGCGATTCTAAAAAAGTACGGTGCAACCTTTTCCAAGAATAGCATACGGATTTTTCCCTACTTCAGGTATGTTAAGGCTAAGCCTTTTTTTAATTTTTTCATGATCTCGTAATTCGAGTTTGATAATGAGGCATAAAGAAAAATTCATATCCCGAAATTTACGTATATTTTCCTAGACTTGTAAGTTACAATATTCTCCTTTTCGGGACTTCATATTCAATTGAGTATTTCTTTTTTTCCAGTCATGAGAGCAGAGAATCTATATATATAGTATTACAGTATTTTCATTACCTTTGAGCTATAATAGATGGGCAGGCCCCTATTGGGCAACCTCCAATCAAATGATAAGTTATATACCGAGCCTACTGTGTCCGAGCGCCTATGAGTGAGTCCATTTGGTCGAGATATAGAGCCTAGTATGGGCGAGCTCCTATGAGCGAGCCTAAAAGGGTAGAGCAGTTTTATATATATATATATANGACAACTATTTTACTTACTATATTGAAAGAGTTGAGTCAGTATCAGCAGGTAAGCATATGTTCAGATTATCAGTTCAGTTTCAGCTTTGGCGTATTGCCTTACATACTGGGTACATTATTTCGTACTGACGTCCCTTTCTGGGGGTACTACATTTCATTCATGCAGGTTCAGACAGACAGACGGGTAGACCTCCTCAATAGGTTTTTCCCGAGTTCAGCTTTATCGGTAAGCTCCCCATCCTTCGGAGTTGCCGGTTCTAGAAGTTTTGTGTACATCTTATATGTAGATAGGTTGTGGGTAGGTCGGGGCCCTGTTTCGATCACACTACATCTATCAGTAGAGGCTTGTAAATATATCCTGTCAGTTAGTGTAGTATGTTGGGCTTGTAGGCCCTGTACGTATATTTTGTTGGCTTGTCAGTTATAGTAGTTATGATGGCCTTGCCGGCCCAGCTTTATGTTGACATTTAGTCAGCGTTAGTCTCTATTTAGTTTTATATTTTTCTTCGCAAATTTTCTTGCAATGTGGCCCCTGACCAAAGTATGGCATTGGTACGCAAGGATAGATGAGGCACTGGGTGCCGTTCTCGCCCCAAGGATTGGGGCGTGACAGTGGGCCTCCCTAAGAATCAACTCACGAAGTCCATCTACATTGGGCACACAAATACGACCCTGAATCCTCAAAACTCCATTATCACTAATAGTAACCTGTTTGGCACCACCGTTCCGCACGTGTCTCTAAGGACCAGCATATGAGGGTTGTCATACTGCCACTCCCTGATGTTCTCAGACAAGGAAAAAGGAGCGACTATACAAGCTAGGACATGACGGGGCTCTGAAATATCCAAACTCACAAATTGATTGGCCATAGTTTGAACATCTAGTGCAAACGATCTCTCACCGACTAGAATGTACGCAAGGTTGTCCATACTCGCTGCCTTTCTACTCAAGGCGTTGGCCACCACATTAGCCTTCCCGGGATGATAAAAGATGGTGATATCATAGTCTTTTAATAGCTCCAGCCAACTCCTCTGCTTAAAATTGAGATCCTTTTGCTTGAACAAATACTGTAGGCTCCAATGATCCATGAAAACCTCACATGACACGCCGTAATGATATTGCCTCCAAATCTTCAGCGCATGAACAATGGTTGCCAACTCCAAGTCACGGACAGGGTAATTCTTCTTATGAACCTTCAACTGTCGCGACGCATATGCAATCACCATGCCATCCTACATCAATACTGCACCAAGCCCAACATGGGATACATCACAATATACCATATAGGGTCTTGAACATGTGGGCAACACCAACACTAGTGCTGTAGTGAAAGCACTCTTGAGCTTCTGAAAGTTCGCCTCACACTCGTCTGACCATCTGAACGGGGCACCCTTCTAGGTCAACCCGGTCAATGGGGTTGATATAGATGAGAACCTCTCCACAAACCGACGGTAATAGCCGGCCAAACCCCAGAAACTTCGTATCACCATGGCTGAAGTGGGTCTAGGAAAGTTCTGAACTGCCTCAATATTCTTAGCATCCACCAGAATGCCCTATGCTAAAACGACGTGCCCGAAGAAAGAGACTGAATCCAACCAAAACTTGCACTTTGAAAACTTAGTATATAACTTGCTATCTCTCATATTCTGAAGTACAATCCAAAGATGTTGCTCGTGCTCCCCTCGACTGCGGGAGTAGATCAAGATATCATCAATAAACACAATCACAAAAGGGTCCAAATAGGATCAAATCCATAGACGCTGCTGGGGCATTTGTCAACACAAAGTACATTACTAGAAACTTAAAATGCCCCTACCGAGTCAAAAAATTTGTCTTAGCAACATCGGATGCCCTAATCCTCAACTGATGGTAGCAGACCTCAAATCAATCTTTGAAAATACTTTGGCACCCAGAAGTGTTACACCCCATGTTTTCGTACGTGAAAGTATGCCATAAGTAAATTGATATAAGCTCGGAACTAAGATGTTACATCCCGCATTTTTGTATGTTGAAGTTTCGTCGTAAGTTAATCGATGTAAGCTCGGGAACGAGATTATTTTGAGACTATAAGCATTATGCTATTTTAAAAAGTTATGAGTAAATTTGTGAAGGTTAAAGGGTAAACGAATCAAAGAAAGTGAGTTTCGTCGAAGGTTATCGATTTGGGATAAAATACGGTCCGAGCCATAATAATCGGTATTTATAGACTAGTGCCATACAAGGTACTACATGACCATAATAGTAAGGTGCATAAGGTATGTTAAAAGTGAATAGTATTTTAAGTAAGTTGAGATAATTCTTAATTATGTGGGTAATTGGTTAATTATTGGGTAATGGGATATTACCTAATTAATTAAGGAAATATGGGATAAAGATTAAATTTCCCCAACGTGGCAGCCCACCCTTCAAACTAATGACTCTTGAATTACATTAAAAGGTGAAAAATTAAAGGCATGCGGTTAAGCCACCACCTGAAGTGTGCCCACACCCATTCAAACACACGTCACTACATTTCTTCATTATGTGTTAAAACATACTTAGAAATTGTGACCATTTTGCTTCATTTGGCCTTTTTAGATTTTCAAAGTGCTCTTTCTATTACAATGTCACGTTAGAATATATTTAAAGAATACATAACGTTTTCCTACTACAATACCAAATAACACACAATGGAGCACTTGGTGGGCATTTGGTTTATGTTATTATTGTGATTGAATTTGTTTGTGCCCTTTGTTCTTCTTTGTTAATACTTCAAGCACGCCTCTATAATTTAAAGAGAGGTGCATATATCAAACTTTAAGAACGGATCTTCAACGATTCAAAGCGGATTTCGTAACATCTTAAGCAACGTGAGATTTTGCAATTATAAGGGAGTACAATGCAATCTTTCTCAATAGAATCGGTTCAGGTATGTTAAGGCTAAACTTTCCTTCATTTTGGCATGATCTCATAACTACATGTGTTTGATAACGTGGAATAAAGAGAAGTTCATACTCCCAAATTTATATACATTATCCTAGTCTCATTGAGTTACAGTATTCTCCCCCATCGGTACTTTATATTCAATTGAGTATTATCTTCTTCCAGTCAAGACAGAAGAGGGTCTATATATATACAGTATTAGAGTGTTTTCACCACCATCGAGCTATAATCGGTGGGCAGGCCCCTATCGGGAAACCTCAAATCAGATGGTAAGTTATATACCGAGCCTACTGTGGTCGAGTGCCTATGATCGAGCCTAGAAAGGCTGAGATACAGAGCCTAGTATGGCCGAGCGCCTATGAGCGAGCCTACTACGGCAAAGCAGTTATATATACCGAGCCCTATAAGGTCGGATAGCTATTTTACTTACTATATTGAGAGAGTTGAGTTTGTATCAGCAGGTAAGCATATCTTCAAATTATCTTTGACTCCCAATTGCTTTCAGTTATTATATTATCAACTCAGTTTCAACTTTCAGTTATTCTGTTGCCTTACATACTCGGTACATTATTTCGTACCGACGTCCCTTTTTCTGGGGATGCTGCATTTCATGCGTGTAGATTCTAACAGACAGACCGATAGACCTCCTCAGTAGGTGTTGCCCGAGTTCAGCTTGATCGGTAAGCTCCACGTACTTCGGAGTTACCGGGTCAATAGTTTTATGTACATCTTGTGTATATATGTTATGGGTAGGTCGGGGACCTTGTTTCGATCAGAGTACATCCATCAGTAGAGGCTTGTAGACATATCTTGTCCGTTAGTGCAATATGTTGGGCTTGTAGGCATTGTATGTATATTTTGTTGGTTTGCCAACTGTAGTGACGGCCTTGTCGGCCCAGCTGTATATTGATGTTTATCTAGCGTTAGCTTCCGTTCAGTTTTATATTTTGCTTCGTAAATTGTCTTGCCATGTGACCATGGCCAAAGTATAACATTATATGTTCAGAGTCCCTTAGTCATAGGTTGGTATGCAAGGATAGGTGAGGCACCAGTGCCCGTCGCGGCACCCCAGGTTGGGGGCGTGACATGAATCTGATCAAATAAGTCATCAATCCTCGGAAATGGATACTTGTTCTTGATGGTGACTTTGTTCAACTACCGATAATCTATGCACATCCTCATGGATCCATCCTTCTTCTTCACGAACAACACAGGCACACCCCAAGGCGAGACACTAGGTCTAATGAAGCCCTTATCAAGAAAATCTTGCACCTGCTCCTTCAATTCTTTCAACTATGGCGGGGCCATACAATATGGCGGAATGGAGATGGGCTGAGTACCCGAAACCAAATCAATACAAAAGTCAATATCCCCGTCGGGTGGCATCCCCAGCAGGTCTGCATGAAACACCTCTAGAAACTCACGGACAACTGGTACTGAATCCATGGAAGGAACCTCTACACTAGAATCGCGGACATAAGCCAAATAAGCTAGACACCTCTTATCGACCATACGCCGAGCCTTCACATAAGAGATAATCCTTCTGGTAGAATGGCCAGAAATCCCTCTCTACTCTAAGCGAGGCAACCCCGACAAGGCTAAGGTCACCGTCTTGGCGTGAAAATCCAATGTAGCATGATAAGGTGACAACCAATCCATACCCAACATGACATCAAAATCAACCATATCGAGAAGTAGGAGATCCACACTAGTATCAAGACACCCAATGGTAACCACACACAAACGATAAGCGTGATATACAACAATAGCATCTCCCATATGTGTGGGGACACATACACAGGAGCACTCAAAGAATCACAAGGCACAACCAAATATGAAGAAAAATAGGATGACACGTAGGAATAAGTAAAGCACGGATCAAATAGTACTGAAGAATCCATATGGCTAACTTAAACAATACTTGTGATAATAACTTCAGATGACTCAGCCTCAGGCTGGGTTGGGAAAGCATAACGTCGGGGTTGGACCCTACCACTCTAAACTACATCTCTGGGAAAACCTCTAACTGGCTGGACTCCACCTCTAACAACCTGACCTCCACCTCTAACAGTCTGACATCTACCTCTGGCTTCCTAACCCCTACTTCTGGCTGGCTGATCAGGCGGTGTAGCAACTGGTGTCGGGACCATGGCAAGAGAACCCTGATGTTGCGAGCTGTGTGGTAACCGATGGCAAAACCTAGCAATGTGCCTCGGGTCACCACAATTATAACATGACCTCGACTGCTGTGATGACTGTCACTGAAACTGGCCCTGTCGACCTGAGTAACCACCCTAAAAGCTCTGGAGCGGAGGTGCACTAATAGGAGCTGGTGGTGCAATGTAGGCTAGTTGATCAGAATAAGGCATATGAGGGCCCCGACCACCTGAAGCAACACGGGATGCCTGGAGTGCTGAATGAAACGACCTGGGAGGATGGCCTCTACCAAAAGTAGCGTTGCCTCCAGACAAGGCGCCACTAAACCCACCGGAATGACACGGCCTCTTATCAGACCCCTGACCTCCCCCTGTGCAAGAACCATCTCAACTTGCCTGGCAACATTGGCAGCCGTCTATAAAGAAATCTCACTCCAGGTCTCCTTAGCCATCTGCAACTTGAAAGGCTGAGCAAGCCCCTCAATAAACCTCCTCATCCTTTCTCTCTCTCTCTCTCTCTCTCGGTAGGAAGCAGAAGAATAGCATGACGGGCCAGATCCACAAAATGGGTCTCCTATTGAGTAACATTCATACTGCCCTGCTGCAGACGCTCGAATTGCCGACGATGCTCCTTCCTCGATGTGATCGGGAGGAACTTCTTTAGGAAGAGCTGAGAGAACTGGTCCCAAGTAAGAGCAGGCTACCCAATTAGTCTGGTCAAATCATAAGCCCTCCACCATTTCTTGGTGGATCCCGTCATCTGAAATGGAACAATATCGACCCCATTGGTATCCACAATACCCATATTCTCCAACACCTCGTGACAACTGTCAAGATAATCATGTGGGTCCTCTAAAGATGAACCACTAAAGTAAACTGGGAAGAGCTTAGTAAACCTATACAATCTCCATAAAGCCTCAAAAGACATGGCGGGTCTATCTCTGGCCTCAGGCTCTAGCGCGGCCTCGGCCTTGATCTCTACCCCTCGTAGGAGCTGCCACTGGGGGCTCCGACAGTTGTCAAGCTGAAGCCAGGGCACGTGGTACCGCCATCTGTGGAAGGATAAGAATAGAACAGTTCAATCAGCACTGGTAGAATAAAATCGCACGACAAAAAAGAATAGAAGTGAAATTGTTCCTAAACTTCATAGCCTCTGGAAGATAATCACAAACGTCTCTATACCGATCCTCTAGACTCTACTAAACCTGCTCGTTAATTGTGAGACCTAGGCGAGCTAGTGCTCTGATACCAACATGTCACGACTCAAAATTCCCACCTTCAGGACCGTGATGGCGCCTAACGTTTCACTTGCTAGGCAAGCCAACGCTAAAGAACCGTTAAATCCATTTTAGTCAATTTCAATAACAAAATCAAGTGAACCAAATACAAGCTAAAACGGAAATGCGGAATAACATAAATGCCCATAATATCTATTGTAATTCGGATCTAGAGTCACAACTCACAAGTCTCTAAGATTTTCTACAAACAGAGTCTGGAAAAATACAATTGTTCTGAATGAAAATAAACATTTAATTAGGGCAACTAGAAGGGGACTCCAAGGTCTGCGGACGACAACAACTCTACCTCGAGTCTCTAGTAAACAAGTCCAAGCTGCTGCGCCTCACGGACAACTAGGGCCAGTACCAAAATCTGCACCAGAAGTGCCGAGTGTAGTATGAGTACAACCGATCCCATGTACTCGTAAGTGTAGCCTAACCTCGATAAAGTAGTTATGAGGCTATGAAAAGACAATCACATAATAAGCCTAGGCAGATAACAGTATATGTATAAGATACAACAAATAATAGCTAATCATGTACTAGTGGGAGGGGGACATGCTAACGGGGATACAAGATACAAGAGATACAACGGAAATGTTAAACAAAACAATCAATATGCCTTTAACCAGTAAGAACAATTGAGCAAAACGAAGAAAATTGTACCACATCACCCTTCGTGCTTTTACTCTCAACCTCACGATGAAACAAGAACACTGCACGGCATCACCCTTCGTGTTTTTACTCTCACTCTCAGTATAAACCAATAGATACGCCACAGCATCATCCTTCGTGCATTAACTCTCATAACATGGCACGACATCAAACTTTGTGAATTAACACTCACAATATGGCACGACATCACCCTTCGTGCATTAACACTCACATATGGCACGACATCACCCTTCGTGCATTAACATTCTCCCTTTCCATATAACAGTGAACATGAATAAAAGGGAGACAAAATAAACAAGAACATGCCTCATATCAGCAATGTTTCCAAAATATCATCCTAAACTTCGGGAAAACAATACTCAAATATCTCAAATAGCTACTAAATGCGTGAAGAACGAACAATTTAATAATTAGCTAGAGTAAGCAGGGATATCATGATCAAAGAAGTAAATATATTGCAAGAAAACCAGTTCTACCGCATGCTTTGACCCAATAACAATGCATAAGTACTACTCATCTCACATATACGTTGTACCAAACATCTAAACATGAAACAAATAGGTAAACAAGTCCTAATCCCTCAAGTCAAGGTTAACCACAACACTTACCTCACTCCAAGGACCAATTCAAAGCTCTACCAGGGCTTTTCCTCTAGAATCCACCTCGAAACCACTCGTATCTAACCACAATTGACTATATAATATCAAGTATTGCTAAAGGAATTTCTAAACTTTCTCCCAAAAAGCCAAAAATCGGCCTCGGGCCCGCTTGGTCAAAACTCGAGGTTCGGACCAAATACATTTACCCATAATATCTACTGCAATTCGGATATAGAGTCACGACTCACAAGTCTCTAAGATTTTCTACAAACAGAGTCTGAAAGTAATACAACTATTATGAATGAAAATAAACAGTAAATTAGGGCAGCTAGAAGGGGACTCCAAGTTTTCTAGATGCCAGCAGATCTACCTCGAGTGTCCAGTAAACAAGTCCAAGCTGCTGTGCTTCTCGGACAGCTAGGGCCGGTACCAAAATTTGCACCAGAAGTGCAGAGTGTAGTATGAGTACTACCGACCCCATGTACTCATAAGTGTCGAGCCTAACTTCGACGAAGTAGTGATGAGGCTATGACAAGACACTCACATAATAAGCATGTGCAGATAACAATATATGTATAAGATAACAACAAATAAAAGCTAATCATGTACTATTGGGAAGGGGACATGCTAACGAGGATACAACATACAAGAGATACGACGGAAATGTTAAACAAAACAACCTATATGCCTTTAACCAGTAAGAACAATTGAGCACAATGAAGAAAATTGCACCACATCACCCTTCGTGCTTTTACTCTCAACCTCACAATGAAACAAGAACACTGCATGGCATCACCCTTCGTTCTTTTACTCTCACTCTCAGTATAAATCAATAGATACGGCACGCCATCATCCTTTGTGCATTAACTCTCCTAACATGGCACAACATCACCCTTCGTGTATTCACACTCACAATTTGGCATGACATCACCCTTCATGCATTAGCACTCACATACGACATGTCATCACCCTTCGTGCATTAACACTCTCCCTTATCATATAACAGTGAACACGAATAAAAGGGAGACAAAATAAACAAGAACATGCCTCATATCAGCAATGTTTCCACAATATCATCCTAAACTTCGGAAAAAAAATACTTGATTATCTCAAATAGCTAGTAAAAGCGCGAAGAACGAACAATTTAATAATTAACTAGACTAAGCAGGGATATCATGATCAAAGAAGGAAATAAATTGCAAGAAAACCAATTCTACCGCATGCTTTGACCCAATAACAACGCATAAGTACTCGTCACTTCATATATACGTTGTACCAAACATCTAAACATGAAACAAATAGGAAAACAAGTCCTTATCCCTCAAGTCAAGGTTAACCACAACACTTACCTCGCTCCAAGGAGCAATTAAAAGCTCTACCCAGTATTTTCCTCTAGAATCGGCCTCCAAACCACTCGTATCTAACCACAATTGACTCAATAATGTCAAATATTGCTAAAGGAATCAATTACAATGCAAAATTTTTGAATTTCGAAAACTTTTCACGACCAAATTTTTCCTCTGTTGGGCATCGTGATGGCACCTAGTATTAGGGACTAAGTAAGCCTAGCATTAACTGAATAACAAAATATTTAAACTAACGTATGACAATACGAACTAGAAATCTCTGTATAATTTTACAATCCCAAAACTGGTGGTACAAGTCATAAATTCTATAGAGTTTTCTAGAAAACCTCTAAATTACAACTATTTTGAAATAAAAGTAAACAGTGTAATACAAAATCAGAAGGTGACTCTGAAACCTGCGAACGCAACAACAGGTTTACCTTGAGTCTCCATTGCGAGATATTTACATCTAGCTAATGATCAATTGACTCCGCAATACCTGGATCTGCACAAAAATGTGCAGAAGTGTAGTATGAGTACACCATAGAGGTACCCAGCAAGTATTAAGACTAGCCTCAGTGGAGCAGGGACGAGGAACAGTCAAGACACCGACAGGACTAAATAACCTGAACAAGTATAAGTGGAGAACTACATAGTACAACAAAACTGGCATAATGACAATAATGATACAGTACCTACAATAGGAAATAGAAACTACCATTAACAGCGAAACACCACGAGAAATAACACAGAAGAGTAAGCTAAACATAGATTATGTCCGGTGAAAGCAATTAAAGGAATAATAGGTAGCAACTAGAAGAGAATAACCACCTTCACACCAGGTTTTATCCAATAATCTCCACGAGGTTCTAAACCTCAATTATTCATAACTCATTGGTACCAGTTTATGAACCCTAAGCACTTGGCACCTTATGCCCTCATTAGAACCAATAATTGCATGGACGATGCACGTGCCAATGGAACCAGACGAGGGTGTGTAGAAATGATCAGTAACATCAGGATCCATTTTCTTGAATCACTAGGGGTGTTTAACTATGTGTATGCTTGTGCTAGTGTTCTATCACAGATCAGGCTAACTAATAAGAATGGAAACAATGAATGACACATAAGAACGATCACCACGAAATGAACCCGGTATAACTCACAAAGAGTAGGCACACCCCTACACAAATAACCACAATAATAATGTCCCCAGGCCATCACAATTCATCACAATCAATCCCCTACATAGCCTACCTTGTCTCGCCACATGCGCAATAACGAAGTAAATGTCCCCCTTGTCTCGCCACACGTGCATAATAATGTTTCCACCTTATCTCGCTACATGCGCAACCCACATATATAGCCCACCTTGGCACGCTGCATGTGCAAATATCAATAGTAACAATAGCACAACAAAAACCTCGTGCAACACAATAACACTCGCACAGCAAAAACCTCGTGCATCACAATAACAACCGAACGACAGAAACCTCGTGCATCATAATAACAACCGCATGGCAGAAACCTCGTGCATCACAATAATAAGTACAACAGCAACAATGACAATAATACAGGATTACAACAAATAAATCAACTCAGAACTTCAAGAATTCAAAGAAATGGAAGAAACGAACTCACAAGGAAAGATACAATAGAAAATAACGATACCGCCAAGCAATAACTCATCAAGGAAGAGATATTGTTTAGTAATGACCTCCAAATAAGTGAAATTCAAAAACAAGGGAGATATGACGAGTCGATAATTCCAAATAAGGATAAGGCAACTATGGTTTAGGATAACTACCTTCGTTTAGGATTTAGCACTCACGAAAGAAGCCCAACAATTACAATTAAGGATAAGCAACGGAAAGGATAATCAGGCCCTCAATGAAGGATAAATAATTATAGAAGAGATGATAATAATTTCAAAATAAAGATAAGAAGTTAGGGAAAGATAGCATGGCAATCGAAGAGGTAACAACTTCAGTTAAGGCACACAAGAATCAAATAGGCAATAAGAGTGGAACATGAAGCAATTAATTCCAAGTAAAACACGTAGATGTGAAACTAGTAAATAAGAAAAACTTAACATAATAAAACAACTTCATATCTAATGAACATAAGAACCTACGAGCCCTAAAAGGTCAAATTTTCACTAGTAAACCCACGCACGCACTCGTCACCTCGTGTATACGGACTTTACATGATACAATTAACATAAAAGACACAAATCATAAGGGGTAGTTCCCCCACACAAGGTTAGGGAATATACTTACCTTGAAGTAGACAAATCGATACTCTAAAATGAACTTCTTGGGTGAAATAACCTTTGGACGGCTCAAATCTTGCCAAAATAACATCAAAGCATAAATAAAACTCATAAGAGACTATTCCGGGTCATAAAACCTCAATCTTTATCAAAAACTAAAAATCAATTCAAAAGTCGACCCCCGGGCACGCACCTCGGAACCCGACAAATTTCACAAAACCCGGACACCCATTCCGATATGAGTTCAACCATACTTAAATTATCATATCCGATACCAATTCATCCCTCAAATCATCATTTTACTCTTTCAAAGTTTTCTTCAAAAGTCCCCATTTTCCTCAACTCAAAACACTAATTTAATGATAATAATAATGATAAAATCATGGAATATAATAAATTCTAGGTGAAGAACACTTACCCAATTGATTTTCTTGAAAACCCCACAAAGAATCGCTCAAAACCGAGCTCTAGAACTCCAAAAATGGTGAAAATGGCTAACCCTCATAATAGAGTACTTTTATATTATGCCCAAGTATTTGTACATCACGATCGTGGAAGAACTTATGCGATCTTGAGGAAGAAAAATGGGACCCAAAATGTGCTATGCTATCGCGAACAGACATGTGCGATCGCGAAGAGCAAAATCCTGATGGAATCACCAGTTGAAAGAGAAGCCACATGCGATAGCGAAAGAGAAGAGGGAATCACAAGTTGAAATACGCGAACACCTGAAGAAGTGCGAACGCGAAGAAGTGAAAGGAAGATTTACGCGATCGCGGACTGTCATGTGCGAACGCGAAGAACAAATATTTCATTCTCCAAACACTATACAAATGCAGAGAATTTGATACGAACACGATTAAGGAAACCAGATATCAGGAAAACAACAGTCCAAAAAATAGAAGGAAATGACCTGTAGCCTATCCGAAACACACCCGAATCCCCCGGGACACCGTCTAAACACACCAACAAGTTCCATAACCTAACACAGACACGCTCGAGGTCTCAAATCACATCAAACAATATCAGAACTATGAATCACACCATGAATCGAACTTAGGAACTTTCAAATCTTTCCACTTTTAAAACTCGCGCTGAAACCTATCAAATCAACCCGGAATGACGTCAAATTTTGCAGAAAAGTCCTCAATGACATAACAGAGTTGTTCCAACTCTCGGAATCGCATTCCGACCCCGATATCACCAAAGTTAACTCTTGGTCAAACCTCTCCACCTTCCAAACTTTAACTTTCCAACGTTCTCCGAAATACTTCAAATTACCCTACGGACCTTCAAATCCAAATATAGACGCACGCCTAAGTACAAAATTACCATACGAAGCTGTTGAAATCATCCAAAATCCATTCCGGAGTTGTGTACACAAAAGTCAAATTCCGGTCAACTTTTACCGCTTAAGGTTCCAAAATTAGAATCCTTCTTCAGATTTGACTCCGAATCATCCGGTAGCTGAACTCGACCACGCACGCAAGTCAATAACATAATACGAAGATGCTCTAGACCTTATGCCCCCGAACGAGACTTAAATTCTCAAAACAATCGGCTGGATTGTTACAATACACTTAGCTTCTGCTTTGTCAATACTATCCATTACCCATTCTTACTTATATGATTTTGCTGTATGTGCGAGCATAAGTGTGAATACGTTAAACAAGTTGAAATTTTGCCTTATAGAAGAGAGGGAGGGGAAATATTCTTTTGCTTCAACTGCAAGTTTGTTTCTTGCAGACATAAATGATGGTTATGACTTATGCACTCAATTAAAAAGAAAAATTAAGGAAACAATAAGCTGGTTATGCAACTTTTTGGTTGAACTGTTTTCATTGATTTAGATTTTAATGAGTATAACCTCTTCATGGTGACTATAAGAAAAACCTTAAGTATGTAAGTAAGTAGTTCATACCAATATCTCCCTTGAGGGGATATATTATATAGTTTCTCTTTGTTTGAAAAGAAATTGGGGTATTTTACATAATTTTAAGATGTTTGATTTTTGAGGGTCTATCGAAAACAGTCTCTCTAACTCTTCAGGTAGGGGTAAGGTCTGCGTATACACTATTCTCCTCAGAGCCCACTTGTGGGACTATACTGGATGTGTTGGTGTTGTTGTCGTCCTATTTTATAGTTTCTCAGATGATATTGTTTTATATCTTCTTTTACTTGATTTGATTCTTCATTTACTGGTAGTGCAGGAAGAAATCGTTGTTGGTAGCTGAGGAAAAACTATTGCTGGTAGCTAAGAAAAAAGTCGTTCTTGGTAAGTAGTTTTTAATTTAAATTTTGGAAAATTGAACTTTTGGTCTTACAAATTTTTATTCTACTGTGTATATTGACTTATAAAGTTTTATTGTGTTGTGCGTCCTTTTAATATAAATGAATTAAGTCCTAGATCTTTTATCATTGACAAGCTTCCATAACAGTAGGAAATGACTAAAAACTCATATTTTGTGGTTGTACTGCTATTTGTCTAGTTTTTTAATCTGCAAATCAAACACTAATTGAAATTTCTGTAATCATATACATTAATACCTCTCGTAATCTTTAGTGTTTTACCAAATTTTCTCAATTTCAGGATATACAGAGAACTCTTCAATCATAAGTACCTGTACAAGTCAAGATTATATTACTTCTTGTAGAGGTTAGTTCCAAATCAGAACATGGACATGCTTGCTTAAGTTCATTAATTCAAATAGAGATTATGAATTCTATTCTAAATTTGACTGTTTTTCCTATGGTTCGCATGGAATGTATCCACTTTAGATTGTTACTTTCCAAAGAAATAAAAAGTTGAAAACTGTTAGTTTGGTTGGCTAACAAAACTGTTAGATTGTTCATTTGCTTATGTTTTTATGCTTGAGTTGGTTCAAAATGAAAAAAGCACGCAACCCTCAATTCGTCTGAATGCATATGTTTACAAGTTTGGTTTTGATGATTTAGATATTTTACTGAATTTTGGCTTCTTGATTTTTGTGAACTTGTTTCTTCCTCCTGGAAACTTTGTGCATTATGCATTGTTCATGGACTATACCCATTCTTATAATGGTAAACCAACCCTTAAAAAGTATAACTTTATTTATCCTCTTTTGTAGGTGGAGCAATTGAAGACAGGGAAGATGGAGATAGTGAAGATCTAGACCTTACTTAAGAAGAACTTTGAATTGTTGCCGATATTCTAGGAATCTTTTGTTATCAACATTTAAATTTTTATCTTTTGAAGTGTTGAACTGTAAAACTTATGTGATCGGGTTAAAATATTTTGCTATTATGGTTTTAATTATTAGCTTATTGGACAATACAGATTATAGAGTATTTTATCTTTTATTTATATAATTTCCAGGTTATTAAAAATATTTACATATGTAAATGTTATTTACAACCAGGACAGTAATGTCAATTAAACTGTTAGAATAGCCTAATAAAACCGTTGCAATAATCATAAATGTAGTTGCCATAGACAATTTAAATTGTTCCAATACGTCGTGCAAATCGCTAAAAAAGTGCCGCAAACTGATGCAATAGGAAATTCAAACCGATTCAATGGAACTAAAACTGTTACACTAGCGTAATAAAACCGTCAGAATATCTGTAAATAAATGTTGCTATAGCTTATAAGCGTTGCAATAAATAACTTGGTAATGATTTTCCAACTGTTGTAGTAAGTAATATGGTAACAGCTTACAACCGTTGCATTAAACTCTACGGTAACGGTTTTAAACTGTTGCAATTGAGATGAATACTCGTTGCTTAAGGCAGAGGAAAAACCGTTGCGATAGATGGCCATATAGCAACGGTGTGGTCAACCGTCACAAGAACCATTTCTCTGGATCTATTGGCACGCGAGCAGATGGAACGGTAGCTAAACCGTTCCAATACATCTATGGGAACGGTTTACCTATAATTTGCAATGGTTTTACCGTTGTTGCCATAGGCCCATTTTCCAGTTGTGTGGTGATGCTTTGTTTTTTAATCCCTTTTTTTATGTTTTTCTTCTGTATTTTTGTTTATGTTTTTATGGCTTTTTTTTTTAGTTTTGTGTGATTTTTCTCTCACGTAATATGTTATATAAATGAAAATCATGTTTTATGTGTATAATTTTATTTGAATTTTGAAGTGTGCATTCTCATTTTAATGTAATAATATAGTATGTGTCAACCTAAAGCTTCATGCCTTATAAAGCTGGAGTTAGCATATATAAGCTAGAAATTTCAACCTTTTCAGTCTGAAGTTATCATCTATAGCTTTTGAGAGTCAGACTTTATAGGCTGAAGTTTTTTCGCGAACATTACCCGTTAATAGGTATGTATAAGGTTGTAACTATAGCTTTTAATAGTCAGACTTATCCACACAGAAGTTTTTTTTGTTCATTCCTTAAAACTTCATACTAAATATATTGAAGTTTTGTCCTGCAGTCTGTAATTTTGTAATGAGTTTTTCCTAAACTTTAGACTAAACAAGCTGAAGTTTTTATGTTTATTTGCTAAAACTTCATACTAAACATGCTAAAATTTTGTCATGCAGTCTGTAATTTCCTAATGAGTTTTTGCTAAACTTCAGACTTATCCTTTTAGACTTGAAGTATCTTTATATATATGAATACTTCATGCTGAAAGGTCTGTAGCTTTTTATTATATATATATATATATATGTATGTGTTTGTGTGTATTTCACTTCCAGGTTTATCTCGCTGAAGTGATTGTGTACTTTTTAGAATCCAACCAAACATGTAAGCCGCCAACAAAAATGAGTGATTTTTACTTCAAGCAATATATAAACGAGTATTTTTCAATCCAAGAGCTTATTTTTACTTCTATTGAAAATAATCACATTTCACATATATCAATCAATAATGAAAGTCTAAATTCAGAATATCTATCTTCCTTTAGAATGAATTTTTTTCGAAGGATTGAGTATTTTTAGCGTGTTTCTTAGAATAAAGGTGAGGCGTTGGAGAAGAAAAGAAAGTTGTTCTGTTATTCGCAAATTTTTTACAGCGACTGCATTTGGTAGACTTGAGTCATACTAATTCAGTCGCAGGGATATACCTCTTCTTTTGTCTTCTTCCTTGTAGAATCTCTACATCATGAGGTTTTGTAATTGGAGATTCTACATTTTGTGGTATATCCCATGAATTTTGATCTCCTACGGTATTGGCATGCCCTTCATATGTTTTGATGAACCATGATTTCCTTGAATATCATTCTGAGCAGTAATTAGATTTCTGCAAATATCTCTTATTGATAGGAGCAATTGCGTGTGGACAGGGCAATTCATCAAGTTAGAATTCGAAGCAGTCACATATTCTCTTCTTTTAGTCAACAATGAATTCCATTCCTTCGTTATTTATTCTAAACAACATTAAATCAAGGTTGAACATCTAACAAGGAATAAAAATTTTAAAAAACTATATTAGTGTATTATGGCTTATAAAAAAAGTATGAAGATTTCTTTTTGTAAGCAATAAATCACTTCATACATAAAAAGCTGAAGTAATTATGCATTAGTTAATTACTTCAAACAAAACATATTATACTTAATTAAAATACAATATGAAAAAACTTCAGACACGTGTTTTTCTGTAAGCAGGCGGTCAATGAGATCATAAATGCTGAAGTTAATAAATATACTTACTAACATTTTGCAAGACAAGTCTACCTTCTTCTTCATCTGTTCTTCTGCCCATATTGATACTTTGTAAAAAGTTTCATGTGCTGTTTTTCTCCGTTCATAATACCACTGTCGCAACTTTTCTTGGAGAAAATCTAGCATTCTTAAAACAGGAATCTCTCTCACTTTTAGTAACATAAAAATTTATTGATTCTACCATGTTTGTTGTCAGCATATCATAACATCGTCGTGGGAACCACGATCGAGCCCATCTCTCTAGTGGCTCTTCCATTACGTAATTGTATGTTTTCTTATTGAAACGAGCCGACCGGCCATTTTATGAATTGGTATCCTGTTCGGCAGCTTAAGGCCTCGATCATCTTCGTATTATGTGTTCTGACTTATTGTGTGGTCAAGTTCAGTTTTCGGATCATTTGGGGTCAATTTGGAAGAATAATTCTTGTTATAGAAGCTTAAGGGCGATAGGAGTTGATCGGAGTTTTTGGATTTTGTGTAGAAGACTCCGAAAAATGAATTTTTGATGATTCCAATAGCTTTGTATGGTGAACTTAGACTTAGGCGTGCGTCCGGATTTGGAGGTCCGTAGAGTAAATTGGAGCATTTTGGCAACAATTGAAAAGTTGAAGTTTTGGAAGGTTGAGGTTTGACCGGGAGTTGACATTTGTGATATCGGGTATGTAATTTCGAGAGTTAGATTAGCTATGTTATGTCATTTATAACTTGCATGAAAAATTTAACATCATTCCGGGTTGATTTGATATCTTTCGGCACGAGTTCTGGAAATTGGAAGATTTGAAATATCATAAATTCGATTCAAGGTGAAATTCACAGTTCCGATGTTGTTTGATGTGATTTAAAGCCTCTAATAGGTCCTATTTATGTTATGGAAGTTGTTTGTATTCTTGGACAAGGTACCGGGGGCCCGAGGTGTGTTTCGGGGGAGCTTCAGATCATTTTCATGTTTTTGGACAGGTCTGGTTCTGGTGCTTCACACATGCGTTATTTTGGAGCGCATGTGTGGCTTCGCTTCTACGCGAGCCTGGTCGCTTCTGTGATTATAGAGGCCCAGGAGGAAGCTCACTTCGGCGGAGATTGGCACGCAGGTGTGATGACCGCTTTTGCGGTCCAGTGACCGCATATGCGAATTTGTTCTCTTCTGTGATGTTGCTGGTGCGATTGTGTTTCGGCGGATGCAAATCTTTCCTGGTAAGTTGTGTTTGCAGATGTGAAAGTGCTTGGCAGAATCATATATGTCGAGGGTTTTATATATTTAAATTTTGAGTTATAGACCTTGGCTTTGGGAGATTTTTCATGGGGTTTTCAAGAAATTCATTGGGGTAAGTATTATCTACCCGAATCTTATTATATTTCATGAATCATATTATACCCGTACCGGAAAGCATCCATAGCCACGCCGGTGGAGAGGTTGCTTTGAGTGTGGAGATACCAGTCACATGGTGAGATATTGTCCAAGACTCCGGACAGTGTCACAATGGGGTATTTAGTCTATGAGTTCTGCTCCAAATGCTGATATTCTTGCACTGCCAGCTTGTGGTGCAGGTCAGGCGAGTAGAGGGTGCCCAAAAGAGGGAGACACGTCCTGTTGATGTGATTTCTATGGTAGGGCTGAGGCCGCTGCTCCAGATAATATTGTATGGGTATGGATTCATTTTTTGTTATAAAGGAGCACATTCATATTTTGTTTCGGCTCTGCTTATCAGGGTGAGTCCTCCTATTTTACTTCGCATATGGGTGAGCTTCATGATTTTGTACTCCGCTTATGTGTTTACCCCTGTTGGGATATTCTAAGTTGTAGCTCGTGTCTACCATTTTATTTTTTTATTCATTATGGAGAGCTATGAAACTAGAGGTGGCCTTCTGTTACTCATTTTGGTAGTTTGTTGTGAGTTTCGGATGGTTAGTTATGATTTGTGGTTTGGATGCTCTACCGATATGGTAGTTTAGTATGTGTTGTGACTTTGTTAGAGGAAATTGAATTAGTGGAAGGTTTCGGTTGGTATGATGTGTATAATACTTGTGATTCAGAGATGAGGATGGAATCCTCGCATTTTCATATGGTTTGATATGCTAAACCGGGTTGCATGCCATGATGGAAGTTAAATCAGGATGAGATCCGTGTGATTAGCTCATGTGTATTGATTCTTCCATGTGAATTTGATTCGTAGGATGATACTGATAGGGAATGGTGCATATGGGGCTTGTTTGATAGTTCTTTCATGTGTTTCCTTGTATATTTAGTCAAATTTGTGTTTTCCTTATTGGGTTTAGCTTGTGAGGTGTGTGCCCGAGTGGTGTTGGGTGTGATTTGTTGATTGAGTGAGTCGTCATGGAATCTTCGAGTTTCTTTCCTTGTTGTAAGTGTTGTGGAGGTTTGGGACGGGTTTCTAGCAGATATGAGGTTAATTGCCGATGGTGGATTTGATTATGGGTAGCTATTGTGGTCAGATAAGTTGTTATGGACATATGTGCAGTGTGTTACGTCGTGTGGTTGTATCTTGTGGGTGTAGGCATAGGTTGTTTCAGATGGTTGAGGTTGAAACCGTGTATTGATGAAGGAATCGGGTCTTTCGGAAATGATTGGATGGTGAGAAATTTGGCTCTAAGGTTATAAGTGTGCATGACATGAATAATTTTCAGTTCAGTTAGTGTCTTCGGACCTATGTGGACTGGGGTAACGTGGGATCACGGGGGTATATGTATGGTAAGTCCACTCAGTGATTTGATGACTTCAGAATGGTTCTAGACACGTTCGACGACGAACATTTGTTTAAGAGGGGGAGAATGTAACAACCTGACCGGTCGTTTTGAGAATTAGCGTCCCGTTCGACTGCTTAAGGTCTTGAGAAGCTTTGTATTAAGTGTTCTGACTTGCGTGTGTGGTCGAATTCAATTTTCGGATGATTCGAGGTCATTTTGGAAGAAGAATTATTTTTTAGAAGCTTAATCGGCAAGAGATGACCGGAGTTTTGACGTTTGTGTAGACGACTACGAAATGGCATTTCGATGATTCCAATAGCTTCGTATGGTTATTTTGGACTTAGGCATGCGTCCGGATTTGGATTTGGAGGTCCGCAGAGTAAATTGGAGCATTTTGGAAAAAATTGGAGAGTTGAAGTTTTGGAAGGTTGAGAGGTTTGACCGAGAGTTGAATTTGGTGATATCGGGGTTAGAATGCAATTTCGAGAGTTGGATTAGCTCTGTTATGTCATTTAGAACTTGCATGCAAAATTTGACGTCATTGCAGGTTGATTTCATATGTTTCGGCACGAGTTCTGGAAGTTGGAAGACTTGGAATTTCATAAGTTCGATTCGAGGTGCAATTCGTAGTTCCGACGTCGTTTGATGTGATTTAGGGCCTCGAGTAGGTCCTCCTTATGTTATGGAACTTGTTGGTATGCTTGGACGTGCTCCCAGGGGCCCGGGGTGTGTGTCAGACGAGCTTCAGATCATTTTCATGTTTTGGGACATGTCTGGTTCTGGTGCTTCACACCTGCGACATTTTGGAGCGTAGGTGCGGCTCCGTTTTTGCACGAGCCTGGTCGCTTTTGCGATTATAGAGGCCTGGGAGGAAGCTATCTTCTTTGGAGATTGGCATGCAGGTGCGATAGCAACTTTTGCAGCCCAGTGACCGCATATGCGAAGTTGTTCGCTTCTGTGACTCGTCTGACGCTTCTGCGATGTCACTGGTGCGACTGTGTTTGTGCAGATACAAATCCTTGTGAGCATGTGATTTTTACTCGCCATATCGTTCTATAAAAATCTCAATAAATCAATTGATTTTATGAATTTTGTTGATTTTCAGTGATTAATTGTGAAAGATTTGTATTTTTTGGCATATCCATAATTCATCTTTTAAAATTGTTCATAATTGCATCACTATTATCAAAGAATTATAAAGTTATAATTAACTAAATAATAGACGAGTGATGGTTATTTAATGTAATGTAATTTTAATAACTAATTACTAAAACTAATCATTTTTATTCAATAAATCATAGATTAATTAGGAATATAAAATTGGTCATTATATTCTTGATTAATCTGTAAATAGATGAAAAGTAAGGTCTAAATTAATTAACATTTTTTGGATTAAATTAGATTTTAACTTAATTAGATTAATTAGTTTAATTAGTCAAGAAAGTCAAAATCGGACCTGGGCCAAGAAATACCCAGGCCCAATACCTATACACTCAACCTACCCAGCCCAATAAATCCCTCAACCCTGCCTGACCCCCACTTAGTCCAAACGACACCGTTTAAGAGGTGTCAATCTCAGTCGTTGATCTTTCCAGATCTAACGGCTGAGAACTATCCAATCCCTAACTATATATATGTCCAAACTCCACTCACCCCCTCATTTCACCAAAGCCTCACATCACCCCCTGTCCGTCTCTCTCTCTCATCTCTCTAAACAACAAACCCTAGCCGCCACCCTCCGCCCGCCGGAAATCGCCTCCGGCGGGCGAGCTTCTCTAAAGACCACCAAATCTTCACCAGGTGATCCCTACAGTGTCCTCAATCCCGTCCCAAAATTGATTTTCACAAAAAATCGCCCAGTTATGAGTAATTTCATATCTGAAACAGGTGGAACCCTAAATCGTGCTAATGACAACTCCAAGCGGCTCTGTGACTCAAACTCACATGAGTCGATGGCTCTTGACAAGAGCCGTCGATTCATGTGAGTAAGGGTCACTTTTAAAGGTTTCCATGGTCCGTCCAAACTCTGGCAAGTCGCCGTAGTATCCCCCTTTTCCTTTCTATCTGTTTCTTTCCTGATTATTACAGGAACATGCGTAATCATTGTTGTATTATTGCTTCCCTGCTTAGATTAGCTTCTTCCTTTTTTTCTCTTTTTCTTCTTCTTTTATTCCCTCCCAGATCTCTCATGTTTTTTTACGTGCTCTTTTTCCTTGATTAATCCAAAAAACCTGAATGTATTTAATGCTTAATTCGTTAGTAACTAACCTAGGGTTTTGTCACTGTTTCATATGTATGCTCATTTCTTTTTCCTTGATCCGTTTAGTTAATTGATTCTGTCTATGTTCTTGATTAGGTAGCCGAATAATTTGTTTTAGAGTTAAGATTCAAATATGTCCATGACAGTCATATATTTGTTCTTGGTCAGATTCCTTTTGAATATCATGACTGAAAAGCTGCTTTCTTATGAGTTTGTTTGACTATGAATTCGTTTGGTCAATTAGTTCGTTTTGATATGCATATAGATTGTCTAGAGTTCTTTGATATTAGTTTTCCCTAACCTACTGTTTCATTAATAAAACTTTGATCCTAATAGGTTAAATTACTCTGAGGCTTGGGTCATTAATTAGGTGAAAGTTAATCTCTAGTTTAATGTTAGGCAACTACAACGTTTAGTTGCCTAATAGCCTATTTGAGTAATTAGGCTGATGTTTGAACCAATAAAGGTGACTAAATTCTTAGATTGTCTAAGTTGATAGTTAATTAGTTAAGTCTAATCGAACTGAAATTGGCCAATTAACCTAATTCCTAATTAAGATAATCAATTAGGGTTAACCAAAGTAATTTGTAAAATCAATTAACCTAAGTCTAAGGAGTTTGAACTAATTAATATAATTTAATCAATGACTAATAAACTCTAGGCACTTAATCAATTAACCTTCAACTAGTTTGACTCAACCATTTAAGAATAACTAATAGCTAAACTAATTACATAACTAGGGTTAACTAACCAAACTTTAAATAATAACCCAAGTGAGTATAACCTTGATTACCCAATGGTAAATTCAGGGACTCCAAGGGGTACAATAGGTAAGGTAGACTTAGGAAATCAGAATTTTAAGGGTAAAAGAGTTTTTTAATAGGTAAGAATGTTCTAGAATAGGGGCAGCTGTCCCAAATATAAGGATGACAGCTGCCCTATGTACTATTTCAGCCCTTAAATTGGGAATATGCCAAAAAGATATCCCATTCCCAAATATCCTATAAATGGACCCCCTCCCTTTAGACTGAAGGGAGGTGTTTTTTACACTCTAAAAACTTTCTCGACATTCTGAAAATTGTTTCCTTTGAACACTGAATGTTGGAAAACAAAACAAAAAATACAATAGTCTTCTTTTCTTAAATGAATGCAAAAATCTGATTGTTCTTTCAAGAGATCTTCAAGGCTTTCGGGTAGAGTTCAAATATTTTGTCTTTTCTCTTGGGTTTTCAACTCTGGTTTGTTAAAATTTCTCTGGGGTTCATTTCTTGGGAGCTGCTTTGGTTTGAATTTGCTGCTCATTATTGCTTGATCTTGCTTTCTTTTATCTGAATATTTTGGACCTGACCTTTATTTGGTCAGGACTTCTTTGAACTACTGCTCCAAAAGGTATGTAAAACTGAGCCTTCTTAGGAAATACAAAGATCTAGAATCTTCTATATTTCTTCAATGATTTTGTGCTTTTCTGTTTGGCTGAAATTTATTCATGTATAAACCTGTATGAAAAAAATGTGATGTTTAAATATGGTGCAAGTTCTGTTTGTTTGTGTATAGAGGGTTTGAGTGTTATCTTGACGAGGCAATTGTATTTTGTCGAAATACTAACTTCTGAAGCCTATCTTAATATGTTTCTATATATAGTTTAAGTTTAAGTTTACTGTTTTAAAATACATTTCTTTCTCAGCTGTTAGTTCTTGTCCCTGCTATATTTTATTATTAACTTAGATTGCACTAGGGTAGATGAATTTGACTTCTTAATGGTCAAATTCACCCCATGGCAGTGCACGTACAGTAGTATGGTTGGCTGAGGTTTACCCCTCAAAAGGGGTATAAAGTGTGTAGTTAAAAAGGGCATTAGGGTGAGGACTCTAAGCCCTTGAATGATCAGATTCATCCTCTAAAAATGCCTAAATAATCAAAGTTTCTATATAGTTTAGAATTATGTTAGTATTAACACTAGAGTAGATGAGTTTGACTTGTTGGTAGTCAAATTCACCCCATATTAAGTGCTTAAACAGTAGCTTATCACCCTTTAAGGGTATGAAATGAGAAATCAACAAAGGCTGTAGAATCGTGAATCTTAACCCTTCAAGTGGTTAGGTTCATTCTCTAAGAAATGCCTAAAAAATCAAAGTCACAGTATAATCACGAGTTTGAATAGGACCTCTATGGAGATGAATCTGACCCCTTTTTATGGTCAGATTCAGTCCATAAAAAGACAAGAACCTGTTATGTTATAAATAGTGTAAAAACATCATTAAGGGTGAGTCTAATCTCCTTCATGGTATGACTCATCCTATAAATGTTTGAAGGACTATTATTACTACTGTCCAAATAATAAATTTTTCACTGATAGTGTACATTAA
The DNA here is from genome assembly GCA_005239525.1 of Nicotiana knightiana. Classification (NCBI taxonomy): domain Eukaryota; kingdom Viridiplantae; phylum Streptophyta; class Magnoliopsida; order Solanales; family Solanaceae; genus Nicotiana; species Nicotiana knightiana. The sequence continues at coordinate 79,593 of ML413500.1, forward strand.
AGATGCACGAATGATTGTTTAGTATAGTTTAGCATAAGCATCATCCGACCTAAACTTGACTTCTTGTCATAGTCTTGTTTAGTCTAGTGGATAAATAACACACTCAACTAATTAGGGTGTTCTACATATTACAAGGGAAGGCTTAAATGTAAGGCCTTAAGGGATTTCAAGTCGGTAAAATTGGTTGGAATCTTTATGTTAGTTTTCTTTGATTCTGGAAAATGTATAACAATAGTCAAGCTGTAATTCCCTTGTACCTATTTTTCAGCATCATTGCAATGTAATCTAACTGGATTGTATATTTATTCCTTTTTTGCCCTTTAATTATAGTGTTCAAACTGAATTGTTAGGTGATTGTTACTGAACTTCGAATCTGTTTTCGAAAAATACTTCAAAACCCGAAATAGGTGTATAATCAAAAATGACTTAGTGTTCGAATCACCCCCCCGTGGAACCTTTCATGAAACATTTTTTTTCTTATTTTTAGAAACAGTTATTTCAAAATTCGGTTGTTTCAAAATAATTGGACTTAGTAGATTTTATTAACTCACCTTGCACCTTGTCAAACTTTCTAAGAATCAAAGAGAGAACTTGTTCTTCTAAATTCATATAATTAACCTTAAAAGACTGCTTTTTTTTTTGAAGAATTTCGAATTGTATAAAAAAAAAATCTGCTATTTCCATCAAATTCAGAGGATGTTCCTTTAAAAGAACCTGTAACAGTAGACATATGAAATCTCAATATATATGAGTGATGAACTAAACAGCAGGTATGAAATTGAACAAAAACATTAGTCAAAATGTTCTTATTGTGGCTAAATGAGCTTATTTGATTCCTTAAACTTGCGATTGGTAAATCAGTAGTTCTTTTTTTTTTATATTCTGCAAACCGTTCCTTGATTGGTATGATTGAATTACATATCTTCCCATATTTAAAAATTAGCCATAAATAGGATTGGCCAAAAGGGTTAAACATTTAAGGGGCTAAAATATGGCCATAGCCCGAAGCATGTTATCCTTTTAGGCTAGTGAACATCATTTTACGCAATCCTCTAGGTAGAGTGACATCCTTTAGTTTGAAAATTGAGTAAAATCAAGTATCATTCCAAAAATTACAATTATCTACATTCGGGAGTGGCAACTCATGCCCCCGACCCTCAACTCCAAACAACTAATAAAAATGCACATCACGGGTGCATTTCATGTGACGTGTTTTCCATGTGTTCAAAAACAACAAGTGCACGCCATCGTGACTTGTCTAAGATAAATTCATAAACATCTTAATTGATCTTAGAACTAAAATGCTCTTTCAAACAAAATAGAAACTTAGAGAATAATTGAATATCACCTCAAATAGGCATTTTTAAATCGTCATGGCCATAGTCATGACCATATAATCCACACTCGGGTGTGATAACTCATGTCCCCGTCTTCAACTTCAAATTTTAATATAAATCACATGTTGTAATTGCGGGTGCATTTCATGTGGTGCAGCTATAATGTGTCCAAAAATATATAAGTGTACGCCATCGTGACTTGTTTCAAGATAAATCCATAAATATCAAAAGCGGCTAAAAAGTTGAAAAAGGCTAAAAAGCACAATAGGTTTAAAATATGTAAATAATTAGATAATTAGGAAAAATATTAATAGTTAAGCAACCGTGCTAGAACCACGGAGCTCGGGAATGCCTAACACCTTCTCACAGGTTAACAGAATTCCTTACTCGGATTTCTGGTCGTAGACAACTTACAACAGAGTCTAAATTTTCTCGGTTTGGGATTTCAATAAACGGTGTCCCAGAACATCGTCAAAAATTTGGGTGGCGACTCTGCAAACTAAAATAATCCCAAAATCCGAATAATGTCACTTAAAGTAAAAAAACTTCCCTTATTACCCTTATTGGGTGGTGTAAAAGGAGGTGTGACAATCATGGCATCGTAAGTTGTGTTCAACTTTCTCTCGCACATGCAAGGCCGCATATGCATCTTTTTCTATTCGCAAATGTGAAAGTGCTGGGCAGAATCATATATATGTCAAGGGTTTGATATTTTCAACATATTTTGAGTTGTAGACCACGACTTTGGGAGATTTTTCGTGGGGTTTTCAAGAAATTCATTGGGGTAAGTGTTCTCTACCTACATATTATTATATTTAATGAATCCATTTCTCTTTTCATCATTTAATTAGTGAATTAAGTTGGAAATTCTGCGAAATTTGGAAAAAAAATCTTTCAAAATGTAAAATTATGATTTGAAGGACGAATTGATATCGGAATTTTGTAATTGTTGTATGGTTGGACTCGTATCGAAATGGATTTTTGGATTTTGTGAATTTTTTCAGGTTCCAAGGTGTGGCCGAGGGTTGTCTTTTGGGTTGAATTTTTACTTTTTGTTAAAGATTAAGGTTTGTTATCCGGAATTGTTTCCTATGAGTTTTATTTATGATTTGATGTTATTTTGTCTAAATTTGAGCCTTCTGGAGGTTTTTTTCACTCGAGAAGATCATTTTAGAGTGTTGGTCTAGCTTATTTGAGGTAAGTATCTTAACTAACTTTGTGTGGGGGAACTACCCAGGATTCGAGTCATTTATGCTAATAGTGTCATGTGAAAGCCGTGTACGCGAGGTGACGAGTACGTGCTCGGGCTTATTTGTGAAAATTTGACCATTTAGGTCTCTTAGGTTCTTAAGATCATTAGATATGAAGTTGTTTTGACATAGTAAATCCCCCATATACTAAATTCACCCTTACGTGTCTTAATTGGAATTAATTGCTTCGTGTTCTATCCTTATTGCCGATTAAACTCTTATGTGCCTTAACTAAAGTGTTGCCTCTTTTATTGCCATGCTATCATATCCATAATTGCTTATCCTTAATTATAGTAAGTTATTATTATCTTTTCCGTAATTTTTTATTCCGAATTGAAGTTATTATTATCTTTTCCGTAATTGTTTATCCTTAATCGAATTTGTTGTATCTCTTCCGTAATTGATCAACCTTAAATGGATTTTTTTTATCCCTTTTCATTGTTTACTTATCCTTATTTTCAATCATTGATTCATGTTATCCTTCTTATCGTTGAATTATACTTTTCTGGAATCGTTGCTACACATTATCTCTTCCTTGTTGAGCTATTTTTGTTGAGACTATTATTCCCTGTTGTGTATTTCTTTGTCAGCCCTTTCTACCATTTCTTTGTGTTCTGAAGTTCCTAACTTTATTTACTTGCCGTATTCTCATGTTATTGTTTTTGTTGTTGTTGTATTCAGTGTTGTTGAGCCGAGGGCTATGCGTGGTTGTGATATTGAAATTGTTTTGAGGAAATGTTGTGGCATATGGGCATATATTGTGAAACTCATTTTATTGAGTTGTTATGTTTTGGCACAGGTGTTATTGTTGAGAGGATTGTTCAGGTGTTTGCACGAGTTTCTGTCGTGCTGCTGTTATAGTGTTTGCACGAGGTTTCTGTCGTGCTATTATTTTTATTGATATGCATGTGGTGGTATAAGGTTTAGGTAATGAAACACATGTGCTAAGATAAGGTGGGATTGATACGCGTGGCTAGTAGGGGAACTACTAGAAGCATGCGGTGTGGTACGGTGGGCTAAAAGACAGGATGGTATTTCAGGATAAATGATTTTCAAAACTAAATGTAAATGATCCTGCCGTGATATAAGGAAAGATTGTGATTCAATATGATTTAAGACTACGAGGTGGTACCTGAGTAGTGGCTCTTGTTGACATTCCACATTGTTTTGTACTTGTCTTCAACTGTTGTTTTCCCTAGCTTACTATTAGTTGTATTTTTCCATGTTGCACCCCTTTCTTAGTTCTGTGTAGCTAATCTTGTTATACTATTCATTGTTTCAATTTCAGTGATGTCTTTATTACATTGTATATTTTGTGGTGATATTTTCTTCTATGCCATTAATTGTCTCTACTCTTACTTGTTGACTTGAATTGTGGTAGAACACTTGAACAATCATACACGTAAATAAACCACCCATATTGGTCTAAGAAGATGAATCCTTATGTTTTGACCATTTACATGTACTCCTGTGTACTTGCCTTATGTGTGAGAGTTATCTTGTTGGCACGCGAGTGGTCCGTGCAGATATTGGACATTGTCACTACCTTAGCACGTGAGTCGTCCATGCTGTTATGAATTGTAACGTGGGCAAAAAATGCCAAGTGATTAGGGTTTACAAATTGGAACCCGTGAATTGCGATTTTGAGGTTTGGTACCTCGTGGAAATTCTTGGATAAACCTGGTGTGAAAGAGGTTGATCCTATTGAGTTGTCACTTGTTTTTTTTCCTTTATTTGGTTTCACCCGATTTGAACTAGGTTTAACTTACTCTACAGTGTTACTTTATGTTGTGTCTTGTTGCTAAATTTTTTCTATTAGTCCATATTGTGAACATTGTATTATTATTGTTATCATTCCTAGCTTTATATTGTCATCATTCACCGTTAATTCTACATCTATACTTGTCCAAGTTTTGTATTCCAGTGGGTGTCTTGACTGTTTCTTGTCACTACTCCACCGAGGTTAGTCTTGATACTTACTGGGCACCATTGTGGTATACTCATACTAAACTTCTGCACATTTTTGTGCAGACCCAAGTGCCTCGAATATTGTTGAATATTAGCTAGTTGGTAAACATAGCTGTGGAGACTCAGGGTAAACCTCTCGTCGCCATCGCAGGCCTCAGAGTCACCTTCTGATATTATTCTTGTACTGTTTACTTTATTTAGATCAGTTGTATTTAGGGATTTTGTAGAAAACTCAATAGAGATTATGACTTTTACTACCGGTTTTGGGGTATTGTATTGCACTTAAGATCATTACTTTTACTATTAAAAATTCAGTTTCGTGCTTCCTAGTTGTTCTGGTTAAATTATGTCTTCAAATCAGTAAGTGTTAGGCTTACCAAGTCATAGAGACTAGGTGTCGTCACGACATCCTACGGAGGGAAATTTGGGTCGTGAAACTTGTCAACACTTTTGATCTGGAAAATTAATTGATTAAAATCTTTATGCATGTATGGCCTTGCAGCGCTTTGGAAAAGATTTATCACTGTGATTTTTGCATGTCTTTGCTTTAAATTCTTCTCAATGTGATAGAGGCACATATCATGGTGAGCTTTAGGAAAAATTTATTTGATCCCATGTGCGATCGATTGGTTTCTATCTGTTAAGAAAACCAGTTCACGGAGGATTTCAATTGATTTTCTTATTTCTCAGAAGAACCAAATATATGCGTCATTGTTTTCTAAATCTGCTACACCAAAAGATAGAGGAAAGATATGATTGTTTGCATACTTTGATAAAGTAACAAACAGAACGCCAAGATATTTAGACTTTAATAACGTTGCATCTACTGCAATCACGGGTCTACAGTAACGACAACCAGCTATTGATGCCGCAGGAGAAAAGAACATGTAAGAAAATCTATACTGGTGAAACACAAAAAAATAAATCATAAGGTGTGAAGCTTTCAAATAGGAACAATTAAAACTTCAGACTGATGGTTAGTATTTTTTTGCTTACCGATTCTTCCGATCTCTTTTTATGCTAGTGTACGTCCCTAGGTTTCTGTGACGACCCAGAATTCCCACCCTCGGGACTGTGATGGCGCCTAACATTTCACTTGCTAGGCAAGCCAACGTCAGAAATAGTTTTAAGCCATTTTGAACAAAATCCAATTAAATGATACCAAGAAACTGAATAGTCTGAAGTAAATGAGAAAACCATAACAACAACGATATCTAGATACAATCCGAGAACTGGTGTCACAAGTACACAAGCGACTAGAGTACTACAAATAAAAGTCTGAATGAAAGCATAATTGTCTGAGATATAGTAAAAAGCTAGAGAGATATGAAAGGGGACTTCAAGGCTACGGACGCCGTGTAGAAATACCTCAAGTCTCCGAAAAGCAATCCATCCGAGCAATCTACTGACCGCCGCTAGGACCGACTCCAAAGTATGCACAAGAAGTGCATAGTGTAGTATGACTACAACCGACCCCATGTACTATGTAAGTGTCGAGCCTAACCTCGACGAAGTAGTGAAAAGGCTAAGGAAGGTCAATTGCAATAACTTGTACGCAGTATAATAGTAATAACAGGGAATGATACACAAGAAAAGTAAGGTAGTTAACTTATGAAAATAAACACAATCCTCGTAAATCCAAAAATATCAATCCTCAGAATCTCGTATGAAAATACTGAAATATAACACAATGCAACAATAAATACAAAACACACAATCTGTTGAAATGCGCAACCCGGTCCCATCGTACAAATACAGTCCTCTCTTATTTCACCGTATCAAATCACATATAAAATTTGTTGCAGCGTGCAACCCGATCCCACCATATCAATATCAATCCTCCCTTATTCCACCCGTTGCGGCGTGCGACCCGATCCATAAATAAAATCAATAAATGTAATCAATTCAACAACTCAATCCCCAAGAATCTCTACGGTCAAGGAATATGAAGGCAAAGCCACAAAGGAACCTCGTACCAAATCAAGGAATGCTACAACTAATACAAAGCAACAAGACAAGCAAAATATATGATAGTTAAAGTGTGCAAGTAAGACAAGTAAGGCAAGTAGCAACTAATCATAGAATCATGGAAGAAACGAGCATTTCAATACAAGAGTAAATAAATGACAAGTAACAAGTTACCGCATAGAAGCAATTAAAGAATGTAACAGTTAAGACATGGAATAAGATAATTAACGAAATACGAGAAAGCATGAATACAATTATTTGACGACGTATATACACTCGTCACCTCGCATACACGCCGTTAAACAAGTAAATCACATAACATATAGTTCAAGGGTTCCTAATTCCCTCGAATCAAGGTTAGACCCAACACTTACCTCGTTCCACAAGAAAATCAAAGCTCATTCGGGGCCTTTGCTCTAAAATTCACCTGCGAACCAACCAAATCTAACCAAAATCGACTTAATATCAACAAATCATGCTAGGGAAATCAATTACGATACATAATGTTAAGATCTTTACACTTTCTCAAGAAGTCAACCGCGGGCTATCTTGGTCAAAACCCAAGATTCGGAACAAAACCCAATTACGTATTCACCCCCGAGCCCGATTATGTGATTAGTTTCAAAATCTGACCTCAATTTGAGGTCTAAATCCCAATTTTTCAAAACCCTCCAATTCTACCCAAATCCCTAATTGTTGATACCCAATTTTTCCCTATATTATTTTCAAAATGCATATATATTTTTGAAAATAATGCATGGGAATCAATTATTATTTTTCCATAATTTTCTGTAATTTTAAAGGATTTTAATTAATTTATTCCATCATTTTATTGTCCGAATAATTACTAATTGCATCACAAATGATTTTATAATAATTTTACTGCCAAATTTTATCATTTATATTTATATTAAACTTTAATTATTTTGTGCATAACTATATTTACATTTGTAGGTTAGAATTGCAAATAACTTTACAATAATAGCCCATGTGTGCATAATTACTTGATTTTACACGAAAATGACCTTTTATATTTTTATAATATAACGTAATTATTTTAAACTATTTTCATATATAAATAGTATTTTTATTATTTATTAGCTATTTCTATAAATCATTTTATCAGATTAATTGGGTATTTAACATATAGCCACTTTTCTTTTAATTTTCGTAACCCGCCCAATAGCTAACCCAACCCAATAACCAAAACCCAAACCCAATAACCCAGATCCAATAACTCACCCCAACCCAAGATTCAATCCTGGCCGTTGATCTCAAAAGATCAATGGTCCAGGACAACCTTTCCTTTTTTAATTAACAGACGACCCCCAAACCCTAATCATTCTTTCAAACCCGCCGCCTATGAATCCCTTCCCTCCTCTCTTCTCTCTCACCCTCCCCCAACCCTAGCCCGCCATCACCAAAACCCCTTCGATTCATGGTTTATTTCTTCAATTTTAGGCCCTATCCGGCCTCCTTTCTCTACTGGTGTTTCGATTTTAATGCTTCTTGAGGGTAATCTCAAGAAGCACGAACCATACTTGGTTCAAATCCCTCGTTTTCTCGATGGATTTGTCTGTGTTGACTCCTATGTCTGTGAGTACTAATTTCTTCATGTTTATGACTTCAAATCTCTGGTTCAGACCAGATTTTTCTCACCTCTACTTATGTTTAACTATTTCTGGTTAAATCCGTTCAGATCTCTTTAGATCTGAAGCGGTTTGAATTTGTTTGTTACTTTTCCTTTAAGATTCTATTATTTTTCCTTCTATTGTCAACCGATTCTTGTTCTTCCCTAGAAGCTAGGGTTTCATCTTTTTAAGTTTCTGCAAAATTGTTTAAGAAAATTTTTAAATGTTTAACTCTGGTTTTCCTCGTTACTGTTTGACTGATTTCTTTCACTGAGTTTAATCTCTATGTCGTTATTCTCTACAGTTTCATCTTCTAAAGTTACTGCAAAATGTTGAAAACATTTAAGTGTTTAACTCCAGTTTTCTTTGCTTTTTCGACTGGTTCTCATATATATGTCTGCATGTCCTAGGTTTCTATTGTTTTCTCTAATGTTCGCCCGTTTATTGTGGCTCTGTCAATTAAAAGTGATTAACTTATTTTACTTGCTTAATTGGGATTCTATAATTGTGCTTTTCTTTCAAAATTGATAGCTCTCTGAAAAGATTTTTACCTATTCTTTCGTTATATGTGATTCGTAATTAGTACTACTTTCCTTAATTATATTGCTAGCTTGATTTCTGAATTTTTATTGTTTTGACTGACCTCTAATAGAATTTTGGATGTACTACTTACCTTATTTAGCCTCAATCTTGTCTACTGATTTGTCCCGTGAAAGACTCTCCTTAATCTAAGTTTTACGTGTTGATAATTTATTCCCGCTAGCCCTAAGTTGTCATGACCCAAAATCCATAAGGTTGTGATGGCGCCGGAGACCATTGTCAGGCAAGCCAATCATTAAATAGTTAAGTTAAGTTTCCTATTTTAGCATTTTTTGAAATCATTACCTTTCACTTTATTACATGATATTTGAATAAAATCCGCTTAAGTAAATACGACAGTTTAATATTCCATTTTCATAAAATACATCCCAGAACCCGGGGATACAAGTACATGAGCAATTGCTAAGAATTTTACAAATTCTACAAAGCTTGTCCGAAATACAAATTGGACAAGGAATGAAAATGAAAATACAATACATAGAGGAAGACTCTGTCGACTGCGGGTCGTCTCCAAGTGATGCACCTCATTTAAGTCTCCAAATCAGCCATATTGCTATGAAGGTACCTGTGCAATAAAAATGCACAACAAGTGTAGCATGAGTACGAAAACAACGTGTACTCAGTAAGTATCCCGCTTAACCTCAGAGAAGTAGTGACGAGAGGTCGAATTAGACACTCGCTAGAAGTCAACTTAGTATAATCAAGTGAGACACTAAGCATGAATGTCATAGGCAATTTATTTAAACTAGGAATAAAGAATATAAACTCCTTCCACATTTAACACTTTAAATCTTCGTCATTCAAGTTGAAAATTTAAATAATAATCAGGGATAAGAAACATCAGACTTATTTCAAATCTTACACATCAATTCTTCTTCTTCTTCTTAACTGGCCATTAAACACTTCCTTAGGCCGATAAACATGTACGAATCACAGGAAATACGCAGCATTTATCATGCGCAAACAAAGTGCCGAGGGTCGAACGGTGCGGACCAACAATAATAAATAGTGCACTGCCAAAGGTCGAACAACTCGAACCATAGATGCATCTATCTTCCCTGATCGCGAATCGATCATGCGACGCGGTTATACATAAATACAGGGTTATCCTGCTCGTGAATCATACATGCGACTCAGGCACCCATAGGTACACATATTCAGATAATAAGTCCACATTTTTATCAAGAAAGCAGTTACCCAGGAAAGTGGTAAAATTCTTCTTAAAGGAACACGAAAAATAGCATTTAAATCTTTGTAATGAAACTCATTTTCCATGTTTAATAATATTCAATAATATAACCTTATCAGGAATACAATTATCCACAGAGGAGTCAATTCTCTTTCTAGATGATTAAAAAAATGAACTCTAGTCTTCTTAGGCATTCAATTACTATTTCGATCATATTAGCGGTCTAATATTACTAGCAAGATCACAAGTACAACAAGTAAGGCATGCTAGTGGGTCTTAGACTACCCGGACATAAGCATATTAGTAGCTACGCACGGACTCCCGTCACATCATGCGTACGTTGTCCCCGCAAATAATAGCATGTAATTAATTAGTTCACCTATGGGGACAATTCCCCCTCAAAAAGTTAGAAAGGAGACTTACCTCGCTTCGAAATTTCCATAACTGGCTCCTAAGCCCTTCCGACGACTCCAATTGATGCATAACGCCCAAAAATTACCAAATAACGGGTAAAGTAATGAAAATATACTCGAATATTTGCGAACAATTCAAATATATAAACTCCTATCTCCGCTCAAGGAATTGACCAAAATATCCTACGGCCCACGTGCCCGGATTCTGAAATTTCGTGAAGATAAACTCTTTGCCTAGCCTTACTAGCTCAAATATACAATTTACTCGAAATTCCATGCTCAAATTCGTCGTACAAATCCAAAATACAATTTCTTGGTTTTTCCTCCAAAAATTCCAATTTCCTACTAATTTCCATGTCTAATTCCATGCAAGATCACATATTTAACTTAGGAATGGGAATGAATCACTTACCTTGTGATCCTTGATGAAAATCCCCTCTTGAAGCTCCTCACAATCGCCCAAACCAAAAGAAAATAGGAGAAAATGAACCAAGTGCTCGATTATAAAATATACACTGCCCAGGCCGATATTCGCACCTGCGATACCGCAGGTGCGGCCAAACTCTCGCACCTGCGCCTCCTCAACTCCAGCCAAAACTCGCACCTGCGCCCCGTTGTCCGCATCTGCGCCTTCGCAGGTGCGAAAATTACAGCGCACCTGCGCTCTCAGCCAAGCCATCAAAATCTCGCACCTGCGGCTCCGCACCTTCGGCCAACGCCTCGCAAGTGCGGTCACACCAGATGACAGCAACCTCAGCACTTCTTCAAACTCCATACTTGATCCATTTACCACCCGAGGCCCCCGATATCCCGTCCAATTACAGCAATCTATTCCAAAACATAATGCGGACTTGCTCGAGGCCTCAAATCACATCAAACAACACTTCAATCACGAATTACACTAAAATTCAAACTTTAAGAACTTGAAATTTCAAACTTCCACATCCGATGCTGAAACCTATCAAATCACGTTCGATTGACCCCAAAATTTGTAAGGAAGTCATATTTGACATTACGGACCTGCTCCAACTTCCGGAATCGCATTTCGACCCATATATCAAAATTTCCACTTTCGGTCGGATTTCTCAAAAACCTTCAAATTCCTATCTTTAGCCAAATGACTTCAAAATAACCTACGGACATCCGAATTCACTTCCGATCGCGCTCCCAACTACAGAATCACCATACGAAGATATTCCCAGACTTGGAATCCCAAATGGACATCTATAACACTGAAATGACTTACAACCCAAACTTATGAAATTCTTCTAAAATGCTATCTTCCATAATATGTGCTGAAACGCTCTCAGTTTATCCAAAGCCCGATCTGGACATACACCCAAATTCGAAATCATCATACGAACCTGCTGGAACCTTCAAATCCTGATTCGGAGGTCGTTTACTCAGAATTCCAACCTTAGTCAATTTCTCAAACTTAAGGCTTCTGAAATGAGAATTGTCTTTCCAATTGACTCCGAACTTCCCAAAATTCAACTCCGACCATGGTCACGAGTCATAATACCTGAAATGGAGCTGCTCATGACTTCAAACCGCTGAACTACGCGCTAGAGATCAAAACGACCGGTCGGGTCGTTACATTCTCCCCTACTTAAATAGACATTCGTCCTCGAACGTGCCAAGAACTGCTCTGGAGTTATCTGAAATCACTATTTAACACCTCGCGCACCTGCCTGTGCTACCACAACCCAGCTGAGCACATTGGCTTGATCAAATATGAAGGTATCCTCTTTTATCCATACAATAAGCTCATAACCCAATTCCAACACTTGAAATTCTATGTCAGGACTGTTTCTAATATATGAACACCGTATCAACTACCACACGAGACACGAGAACACAACTGCGTACCTTTGCTGAATCAGCACCATGCACCGTATAATTCATCCTCTAGCTACCATGACATTCCCTGAACCTTGTTCTACGAATCTGATGCTCCCAATGCACCTTACAATATATATACATACATCCAGCTATAATGCTGACGATACCACCACAACGGAGGAGATGTGTAGAAATTCATAACCAACTGCCGAGTTAACAAATCATTGAATATCTCCTCTTAACTAGAATCATCACCTTATTATGAACCGAATAATGGTATTTGTCATTTAATATACTTCACAAAATCTTATCGCACTGATCCTTGGTCCAATAATCTCGTCTCACCCAGTATGAACTGCTCAGACAACAAATCACCCCAAACATGACCAATAGTCTCACATGATACCACAATGCGCCAATAGGCCACAATTCGAACATGATACATAAGGAAATGACTCAGGAAGGGACTACTCAGCTCACGCAACTAATATGGACTTTCCTCAGAGTAAAACACAAGAAAAATAAATATAGGAACCTTACTCATCATCACATTGTTGCGGCATGCAACCCGATCCAAATAACATACACGTGGCGACGTGCCACCCGATCCACACATAAAATTTACATAAGAAGATACACACCGAGCTAAATTGCTCATTACCACAAAATATCGAACATCGATCGCAAGCAAGCTAAGTGCACAATACCATCCTGGGGGACTGATAGAGCCATACGCTACAAAGCTCTAGCACAACTGAGGTGCGGTACATAATCTGAATCTCAAGAGCTATCCTGCTCATATAACATCATCACTATGCGGGAACTCAACACATAGGAAAATATCAAGCTGTTTCCCAACTCACACGGCATAACAAAATATCACATAAAATGAACGAAGACGGAACAACATCTGTTGTTCTAATATATTTCCATGAAAAGCGCTATACAGAACGAACACGCCTGACTCATACGGAGCCCATAATCATATTTAAATCCATCCACAAACATCGAGTCTACCTTACTCGCACTGAACTAGGCTAATAGCTTTACCTGGGTCCATATTAACCCACTTCCTCTCATAATGCGCAAGAACAACCATCATAGCCGGGACAAACACCCCACAATCCACAACCAAATGAACCAAACGCCTTCCAGGCATAAATTCTCAAATAAGCAACATTACTCTTCTTTATACTCAGTCCAAATCTTCAATCCATTAAGTGACTACATGTCACACTCATATGATCATCCAGTGGTCACGCTCCCACGACCTTCCACACAAGGTAGCAAGTCTGAACATCCACCACTGGCCACACTAACGCTGTAAAACAAATCAAGAACTCATAACTAGGATGCAAAGCCTCTTTCACCAAAAAACGATCTGAGGTGATACTGAAGACAACACCAGCTTACTCTAAACATTCAAATACCTTTTTCTTGCTCATCCGAGATCATGACATCCTTGTTAACATCGAACCACAACCTCGATTCCTTACTTTCAGTTACATACTGCTTACCGCACCTAACATGCCAATATGAGATAGCGCAAGAATTCCATCATAACTTCTGAACCACTAATAGGGTGAACACTTCATCATATAGAAACTTTTTACTTACCTCAATTCAAGAGAACCACCATAACACACGAGTGAATCCCCATAATCACAATACATGCAAATCCTTAAGTAGTAGTTTATACCACAATAACCCTTCCGGGATCCGCCTGCACCTAACAGGCCATAGCACTCGAATGCTCCCACCTGAAATCTATCACGACGACCGACAAGTCTTGCACATACCGGCCCGAACCACATGCATAGTTTAATTACACTCACGAAACTGACCACTGTCGTACATGTGCCATTTCAACCATGGCTAACCAATCCGTCTTCTCTCTAATTATCCTTAATTGCCTCAGAAATAATAGTAACCCCATTCAACTCATAACAAACCCAATCCTCACTCATCCCCAGTGTCCTTGATTCACGACACTATGCTGCCTCAATCCCACAAACCGTCTCATACTCTCGTGATAATCTTTCTACAAATCCGTAGTTTATTTATCTCACTCCTCCAATACTATCCTGCACACTGAAAATAACATAGAGCACTCCAACCATTTTCCCTTTCTCTGAAATTACACTGCAAAAGCTCAATCCTTAATCATATTGCTGCCTTTAACCCTAAAACACCACGTTCTTAACCTCCGAATTTACTAGGACTGCTATTGAAAGTCACCCACTCTGACTGGCCCCGAATACAATCAACTCCAAAGCTTTCCTAATGAACACCCTTTTCAATGAAGCACGTGACTGAGTCACTACCCTAACAACTCGCCTATGCCTTAAGCATAAATTCTGAATCTTCCAAAGCCTAACCCTAGTCCAACAGGGCCAACGTTTGCACACATTCATCAAATCTCATGCACAGTCACCATTTTACTCATTTCCCTTAGCTGTAATAACTTACCAACACGCCGACAATCCGCAACCCTATGATAACACACTTCTACAACCTAACTGCAGGTGGTGGGACTCCCCCACTTAGCCCAAAGCTACTTCTTGCACCACTCTAGACCCTGCTGAGATCCTTTCTCCTTTGTTAACATGATCTTGCTCAACCAATCCGTCCAATCCTTCCAAATTCTCTTGTTATCACTCCCTAAATACTCAAATTCCCTAGCATCATTCACACATTCTGCCTCTTACCGAATAGCCACCAGAATACCTCGCAGAAAATTGCCAACCATGCAACCGCTAACCTATTCACAGGAGATAACCCACCTGTGGAAATCACCAACTGACACCTCCAACGATGCTGAAATGCACACTCTCTGCAACATCAATACCCTATCCTAAGCCTGATCTCATTCACCAACTTTACCAGTCCGTTCGCTCCTCATGGACATCTACTTAATGCGCTACAACATCTTCAAATTCACCGCCACATTGTGTCCTTCTTCATTCCTAACAACTCCTCCCTATTGTATCCAACCTTCTGCCGAAATAACCTACATTTCAAATTAAGCTCGAGGACCCAATCACCATCCACTAAAACTCTCAAACCTTCCCTCAAGGTAGGCATCTATCTTACCATTGGACCCCTGTGCTACGCTGCCACTCTCCCCATTGTTAAACTCATTCCTTTCAACAACTACCTGACTTCTGTTCCTTACACCTGGCCTTTTAGAAATTAAGCCGCCGCCTGACACTTCTCACATTTCTTCCTTCGTCGTATGCTGTCCAATTCAATATCATTCTCTGCAGCTCTTACACCAGTAGATCACCACGACTTCAAACTCTCCGAGGATCATCTTTCTCGAGCTGCCTTCATTAGAAATAACTATTCATTTCTGAACCATCACGCACCATGATCTATAACAACCGCTTCTTCAATACAACTTCACAACACTCTAACCCAATGCAACCAAAGAAACCATAGCACCGACAGACTTAACACATTCCATTCGATCAATGACGACGATATCACATCACAGGTGAATATCCCACCTCACTTGAAAAGACCAAGTCTTACTTCTTTATTAATCCAAAACCTGAAAATTTATAGTCCAAATGCCTTTCCTCTGCCGGAACTAAAATGTCAAAATCTTGACATCACACCTTGAGAAGACCTCCCTTCAAGCCATTCATCACCCCCAACATATGGGCAAGCATTCTATCATCATATCGACATCGCGCGATAACCAAATCGTAAGCATCATCACTACCTTAGCATAGCCTTAATGCTCTCAGAAACACAGCTACTGAGCTGAAACAACACATTATCCTTCTGCAGGTTACACATGGAAAACATCCCGCATCATATCCATAGAACCATTTCAATTCATCAAATTCCCGATTCATAGAAAGCGCTTCGCGACGTATAAGATTGAGTAGGAAGAAACGTAGGCATAAGCCTCGGAGGAATCAAATCGCACGATGAGGAATCAAGAAGGGAAGTACTCCTAACAGCCCTGTAGCCTCTCGAAGATAAGTACAGACGTCTCCGTACCGATCCGCAAGACTCTACTAGACTTTCTCATGACTCGTGAAACCTAAGGGAATCTAGAGCTCTGATACCATGTTGTCACAACCCAAAATCCATAAGATCGTGATGGCGCCGGACACCATTGTCAGGCAAGCCAATCATTAAATAGTTAAGTTAAATTTCCTGTTTTAGC
Source organism: Nicotiana knightiana (assembly GCA_005239525.1). Classification (NCBI taxonomy): domain Eukaryota; kingdom Viridiplantae; phylum Streptophyta; class Magnoliopsida; order Solanales; family Solanaceae; genus Nicotiana; species Nicotiana knightiana. Next base: position 95,971 of record ML413500.1, read on the forward strand.
ATTTTTGAAATNTTTATTACACGATAACTGAATAAATTTTTTTTAAGTAAATACGACAGTTTAATATTCCATTTTTATAAGATACATCCAAAATACATCCCAGAACCCGGTGACACAAGTACATGAGCAATTGCTAAGAATTTTACAAATTCTACAAAGCTTGTCCAAAATACAAATTGGACAAGGAATGAAAATGAAAATACAATACATAGAGGAAAACTCTGCCTACTGCGGGTCGTCTCCGAGTAATGCAGCTCGTCTAAGTCTCCAAATCAACCATATTGCTATGAAGGTACCTGTGTAATAAAAATGCACAGCAAGTGTAGCATGATTACGAAAACAACGTGTACTCAGTAAGTATCCCGCCTAACCTCACAGAGGTAGCGACGAGAGGTAGAATTAGACACTCGCTAGAAGTCAATTTAGTATAATCAAGTGAGACACTAAGCATGAATGTCATAGGCAATTTATTTAAACCAGGAATAAAAAATATCAACTCCTTCCACATTTAAGACTTTAAATCTTCGTCATTTCAGTTGACAATTTAAATAATAATCAGGGATAAGAAACATCAGACTTATTTCACATTTTACACATCAATTCTTCTTCTTCTTAACTGGACATTAAACACTTCCTTAGTCCAATAAACATGTATGAATCACAGGAAATACGCAGCATTTATCATGCACAAACAAAGTGCCGAGGGTCGAACGATGCAGACCAACAATAATAAACTGTGCACTGCCGAGGGTCGAACGGCTCGAACCATAGATGCATTTATCTACCCCGCTAGCGAATCGATCATGCAACGCAGTTATACATTAATACAGGGTTATCCTGCTCGTGAATCATACATGCGACTCAAGAACCCATAGATACACATATTCACACAATAAGTCCATATTTTTATCAAGAAAGTAGTTACCTAGGAAAATGGTAAAATTCTTCTTAAAGGAACACGAAAAATAGCATTTAAATCTTTATTTTGAAACTCATTTGCCAAGTTTAATAATATTCAATAATATAACCTTATCATGAATACAATTATCCAAAGAGGAGTCAATTCTCTTTCTAGATGATTAAGAAAATGAACTCTAGTCTTCTTAGGCATTCAATTACTATTTCGATCATATTAGCGGTCTACTGGCAAGATCACAAGTACAACAAGTAAGGCATGTTAGTGGGTCGTAGACTATCCGGACATAAGCATATTAGTAGCTACGCACGGACTCCCGTCACCTCGTGCGTACGTAGCTCCCGCAAATAATAACATGTATTTAATTAGTTCACCTATGGGGACAATTACCCCTCACAAAGTTAGAAAGGAGACTTACCTCGCTCCCAAATTTCCATAACTGGCTCCCAAGCCCTTCCGACGACTCTAATTGATGCACAACACCCCATGTAACGATCCGGTCCGTCGTTACGTAGAACCTGTATTATAATAATTGTTATTGACTTGTCATAGGTTGGTTATTCATTTATTTATATGTTAGAGTTGATGGATTTAAATCAAATGGTTGTAGTGAGAGTTAAGTCATTTAGCCTTTAAAAATAGCCTTAAAATGGGAAAAGTCAACTGAGAGATGACTTATTGGTAAACGACCTTGGAATGCAGATTGTATGGATCGGATAGTTTATTTAGGTAATTTGGGACTTGGGAGTGTATTTAGAATAATTTTGTGATGTCCGGTGTAGAATTAGGCTTGAATTGGCGAAAGTTAGTTTTGATGATTTCTGATCGGCCGTGAAAAATAGGCTATCAGGGTCAAAATGAAATTCCGATAGTTGGAATAGGTTCGTAATGTCATTTTTGATATGTCTAGAAAATTTCAGGTCAATCGGAGTTGTTTTGGATAGCTTCGGCATCGTTGTTGGATTTTAGAAATTTCAATGTTCTTAGGCTTGAAACCGATGTGATTTTTGTGTTTTGATGTTAGTTTTGGTGTTTTGAGAGTGCAACTAAGCTTGAATGATGTTATGTGACGTGTTAGTGTGTTTGGTTGGGGTCCCGAGGGCCTCGGGATTGAATTCGGGTGCTTAACGGAGGTTTGGGCTTGGAAATTGCAGCAATAAAGCTGCTGGTGCTGGTACTGGTGTAACCGCACCTGCGGAAGTTTGACCGCAGGTGTGGGCAGTGGGTCACAGGTGCGGAAGAGTTGCAGGTGCGGTTAGGGGATCGCAGGTGCGAGTAAGTGCGTCGCAGGTGCGGAAACCCTGGGCAAAAATATACATTAGACCTTACGCGACCCTAACATGTTTTTAAACCATTGTTTTACGGAAGAGAGCTTTTGAGGCGATTTTTGAAGGGGAAAATCATTGTTATTCATAGAGGTAAGTATTTTGATCATTAAAACTCAATTATGGGTGATTATAGAACATAATCTCAGTATTAATTCATGAAAATCAGTAGAAAAAGGTGTGTTTAGGGCTTGAGATTATGAGACCTTTAGGGATTGATTTCAGGGGTCAAACGAACTCCAATTTTAGTGTTCTTTATATATACAGACTCGTGAGATGATGAAGAAAAATTTTGTATAAAAATTCTGAGTTTCAAGACGCGGGTCCGGCGGTCGGGTTTTGACCAAATTCGGGTTTTTGAGCTAAATTTGATATTTTTCGATTGGAATTTATTCCTTAAGCATAAATTGATGATAAAAATCTGAACTTGGTAGATTTGGAGGCTTCGAAAGTTGATACGAGAGGCAAGTGTGTTGCAGAATAGTTTCCGGGCTAGTTTTGAGGTAAGTAATGTCTTTAAATCCTTTCCTGAGGGTATGAAACCCTGGACTCTGCACCTTTTCATTGATTTTGAAATACAAAGGTTGAAACTTTGGAAATATCTTCCTATTTAGGAGACTATTGAGTTGCTAAACCAACGTTTAAGCCTATTCTTAATTGGTATTATTTTATTATGATATGATTCGGGTTGTAAGCCGTGTTTGGGGCCTAGTGCCGATTTATTTTCCCCTTGGGGGGTGTGTTTACTATATTTTCCTCACCGATATGTTATGATTTTTTAATTAGTCTTTCCCTGATAATTGTTTTGACATACAGAGTATTTGATACTATATTGTAAAATGAAACATTATTTTGGGTCGAGCACCCGATATGTTTATGGCCTAAGGGCAAATTGAGAGTGTCTGACTGAATGAGGCTTTCAGGCCTATATTGCGAGGAGTCTTTCAGGCCTTATATGAGGGAGGCTTTCACGCCTATATTGTGAGGAGTCTTTCAGGCCTTATATGAGGGAGGCTTTCAGGCCTATATTTTGAGGAGGCTTTCAGGCCTTATGTTGTCATAGCTCTTGGGCTGTAGGACCCCCTCCGGAGTCTGTACACACCCCTAGTGAGCGCAGGTACCTATTGAGTCATGATTATTGCCGCGGGGCTGTTACTGAGTGATTGAGAGAATGCCTGAGGGGCAACTATTACGAGAAATAATTTTAGCCCGAGGGGCAGATTTATGATGATTTTTCTATGTTTTTGAACTATGATTTACTTCGTTTTCAAACTGACTTTTACTTAGAGTTTTACTGAGATATACTGATATTACACTTGTTTCAAAGGATTTCTAGAAACTGATTTCGAACTTATGTATTTGACAAATACTACCTGGTGACTGGGTGTTTTACTGGCTTTTGTGAAATTATGTATCTGTACTGTGTGTTCTATAATTCTCAGACTGTGATTTATTTTTATTACTGAGTTAGCGTACTCATATACACTCCCAGTGCCTCTGTGCCCAGATTCAGGTGACGATCCAGAGCAGTAGTTGTCCTTGCTCGTAGCATCAGTTCACGGGATTTCGAGGTAGCTGCTGAGCGTCCACAGCTTCTCCATTTCCCTTCCTTATATAGTTTTAGCAATTGATTTGGAGATGTATATTATAGTATTAGCAGAGTTAGATTTATTTTATTCTTAGATGCTCATGACTATTGATTCCAGTCTTGGGAGGTTTTGTTTAGAGGTGTTAGACTATTATTGGGACGCTAAGACTTAATTACATTATTCTACGCTATGGTTGCTGCTTATTATTAAATTGTGAACTTTTATAATTGAACAAATGCATAGTAATGAGATGGTTGGCTAGCTTAGTTCCACGATAGGTGCCATCACGGCCTATTAGGATTTGGGGTCGTGACAAGTTGGTATCAGAGCTCTAGGTTACATAGGACTCAACGGTCATGAGTATGTTCCGTAGAGTCTTACGGATTGGTACAGAGACGTTTGTACTTATCTTCTAGAGGCTGCAGAACTCTTAGGAAACATCTATATCTTTTTGAACTCTTTCGTGCCAATCTATTGATTCTTGAAATCTAAACTTATGTTATTTAATTCTCTCATAGATGGTAAGGACACGCAATACCGCTCAAGGTGACTAGGTACCAGCCAGACCCACAAGGGTTCGGGCCGTGGTAGAGCTGGGGGACCTGCCTGTGCAACAGTCAGGATAGTGCCACAGGATCCCCCTATCATTCAGGATCAGGTTCCCGCCGACGTTGCTCCAGTGGGACAGGCTCGGGCACCTGCTGTGCCTATTGTTATTCCGGGTCTTCAGGAGACCCTGGCTCAGATATTGATGGTGTGTTCCAATTTAGCTCAGGAAGTGGCTATGACCACTACTGCCAATGCAGCTCAGGTCGGGGGAGGCAATCAGACTCCAGCTGCCCGGGCACCTAAGCCAGTTGTACGAGGTATTCAGGCACCGAGAGCAACCCAGATCAGCCAGTTGCTCCTGTTCAGGGTTATGTGGTCCTTTCTATGCCTAAGGATGAGCAGCGCAGGTTGGAGAGGTTCGCAGACTTCAGCCTCCGACCTTCAACGGTACAGAGGGCGAGGATGCCCAAGGTTTTCTTGATAAATGTCAGAAGATGCTTCGTACTGCGGGTATTCTGGAGACTAGCGGGGTTTCATTTGCTACTTATCAGTTTGCAGGTGCTGCTTTTAATTAGTGGGAATCATTCGAGAGGCGTAGGCCGGTTGGTGCAGCACCACTCACCTAGCAGCAGTTCTCCACGATCGTTTTGGAGAAATATGTTCCTCAGTCCCATAGAGAGGAGCAACGCTGGCAGTTTAAGCAGCTGCGCTAGGGAGAGTTGTCAGTTACTCAGTACGAGATGAGGTTTTCTGAGTTGGCCATACATGCTTCGGAGTTAGTCCCCACTGACAGGGAGCGTATTAAGAGATTTGTGGATGGTCTCACGTATCAGCTTCGGATTTTGATGACCAGAGAGAGGGTGTTTAGAGCTACGTTTGAGCAGGTTATTGATATAGCTCAGGACATTGAGTCGGTTCCCAGGCAGGAGCGTGAGGAGAGGGAGGATTAGAGGCCTCGGGGATCAGGTGATTTCAGTGGTGCCCCTCCTAGAGGGCAATTTCAGCTTATCAGAGGTCGTCCATTTAGACCTCCACAGCCAGCTCGCCCAGCTTATAGTGGTGTATCGTCGGGGCAGGGTCCTCCTAATTCTCATCAGGGACGTTCATCTTTTAGTGCCCTTCCAGCTCAGAGCTCCGCCATTGCATTATCTTATCAGGGTTCGTATATGCATGGTTCGTTTGGTGGTTATCAGGGTGGCAGAGGTTCTCGTTAATTTTTATCTCCAGTTTCAGGTGGTTGTTATGAGTGTGGAGAGTTCGGGCATGGGTGGAGGCAGTGTCCCCATCGTCCTAGTAGTTCATCCTATCAGAGGGTTCAGCCCTCGGCTTCATCCACAGTCACTTCACCACCTACCCAGGCAGCTAGGGGTGGTGGTCAGGCAGCTAGAGGCCACATTAGAGGGGGAGGTCGAACAGGTGGAGGCCAGCCAAGTATTTATTCACTTCCGGTGAGGCCTGATGCTATGGCCTCAGATGCAGTGATTACAGGTACTATTTTGGTTTGTCACACTGATGCTTTGGCTTTATTTGACCTTGGTTCCACATACTCTTATGTCTCATCCTATTTTTCTCACTTCATGAATAGGCCCCGTGAGTTTTTATTCAAATCTGTTCGTGTTTCGACTCCGGTAGGTGATACTATTATTGTGGACCATGTGTATCGGTTGTGTATTATATCTATTGGGGGTCTAGAGACCCGAGTGGACTTGATGTTACTCAGTATAGTCGATTTTGATGTAATTCTGGGCATGGATTGGTTATCCCCATGTCATGTTATTCTTGATTGTCACGCTAAGGCCGTGACCCTGGCTATGCCCGGAGTTCCGATAGTTTAGTGGAAAGGGTCTATAGAGCACGTGCCTAGCAGAGTGATTTCTTATTTAAAGGCTCAACGTATGGTTGAGAAAGGGTGTGAGTCCTATCTTGCTTTTGTGAGGGATGTTAGTAGTGAGACTCCATCTGTTGATTTTGTTCCTGTAGTCCGTGATTTTCCGGACGTATTTCCTGCAGACATGCCAGGCATGCCACCTGACAGGGATATTGATTTTGGTATTGACTTGGTGCCCGATACTCAGCCTATTTCTATTCCACCTTACCGTATGGCACCGGTAGAGTTGAAAGAATTGAAGGAGCAGCTTCAGGAACTCTTAGATAAGGGGTTCATCCGACCTAGTGTGTCGCCTTGGGGTGCGCCAGTGTTGTTTGTGAAAAGGAAGGATGGCGCCATGCATATGTGCATTGATTATAGACAGCTGAATAAGGTTACGGTGAAGAACCGTTATCCTTTAACTCGTATTGATGACTTATTTGATCAGCTTCAGGGAGCGAAGGTGTTCTCCAAGATTGACTTAAGGTTTGGGTATCATCAGCTAAAGATTTGGGATTTTGACATTCCGAAGACTACTTTCAGGACCAGATACGGTCATTATGAGTTTCTGGTTATGTCATTTGGGATGATCAATGCCCCAGCCGCGTTCATGCAATTTATGAACAACGTGTTTCAGCCTTACCTTGATTCGTTTGTCATTGCGTTCATTGATGACATCCTGGTTTATTCTCGTAGCCAGGAAGATCATGCTCAGCACTTGAGGGTTGTGTTACAGAGATTGAGGGAGGAGAAACTTTATGCAAAGTTCTCCAAGTATGAGTTTTGGTTTGGTTCAGTGTCTTTCTTGGGGCACGTGGTGTCTAGTGAGGGTATTCAGGTGGATCCGAAGAATATTGAGGTGGTGCAGAGTTGGCCCAGACCGTCCTCAGCTACAGAGATTCGGAGTTTCCTTGGTTTAGCGGGATATTACCGTCTCTTTGTGGAGGGATTCTCTTCTATTGCTTTACCATTGACTAGATTGACCCAGAAGAGTGCTCCATTCAGATGGTCTGACGAGTGTGAGGAGAGCTTTCAGAAGCTCAAGTCAGCATTGACCACAACTCCGATTTTGGTATTCCCTACTGGTTCGGGTTCTTACACAGTCTATTATGATGCTTCTAGAATTGGTTTGGGAGCGGTGTTGATGCAGGACGGTAGGGTGATTGTCTACGCGTTGAGACAGTTGAAGGTACACGAGAAAAATTACCTAGTGCACGATCTTGAGTTAGCTGCCATTGTTCATGCCTTAAAGATTTGACCACATTACTTGTATGGGGTACAATGTGAGATTTTCATTGATCATCGTAGCTTGCAGTATCTGCTAAGGCAGAAGAACTTGAATCTGCGTGAGAGGAGATGGTTAGAGCTTCTCAAGGATTATGATCTTACTATTTTGTATCACCCGGGGAAGGCCAATGTGGTGGCCGATGCCTTGAGTCGCAGAGCGGAGAGTTTGGAGAGTCTAGCTTATATTTCAGCAGCAGAGCGATCGTTAGCACTTGATGTCCAGGCTTCAGTGGGTCAGTTGGTGATATTGGATTTATCGGAACCTCCACGAGTGGTAGCTATCATGGCTTCCCGGTCTTCTTTATTTGATCAGATTAAGGCACGACATTATTATGACCGCCACTTGTTAGTTCTTCAGGATATAGTGCGTCGGGGTGATGCCCGAGATGTGATTATTGGTGATGAAGGAGTTATGAGGATGCAGGGTCGTATTTGCGTGCTTAATGTGGATGGTATTCGAGAATTGATATTAGCAGAGGCTCACAGTTCACGGTATTCTATTCATCCGGATGACGCGAAGAGGTGCCAGGATCTGAGACAGCAGTATTGGTGGAGGCGGATGAAAAGAGATATTGTTGAGTATGTAGCACGGTGTCTTAACTACCATCAGGTCAAGTATGAGCACCAGAGACCAGGTGGATTACTTCAGAGGTTAGTTATTCCGGAGTGGAAGTGGGAGCGGATTACTATGGACCTTGTAGTTGGGCTTCCACGGACTTCGAAGGGTTTTGATATGATTTGGGTCATTGTGGATAGATTGACCAAGTCCGCGCATTTTATTCCTGTCAGTACTACTTATACATCAGAGCGGTTAGCTGGTATTTACATTAAGGAGATTGTCCGGTTGCATGGAGTTACGATTTCTATTATTTCTGACAGAGGTACTCAGTTCACATCTCAGTTTTGGAGGGCCGTGCAGAGAGGCATGGGGACTGATGTAGAGTTGAGCACTGCATTTCACCCGCAGACCGACGAGTAGTCGGAGCGGACTATTCAGATTTTGGAGGACATGCTACGGGCTTGTGTGATTGATTTTGGTGGTTCATGGGATCAGTATCTGCCACTAGCGGAGTTTGCATATAATAACAGCTACCAGTCTAGTATTCAGATGGCCACGTATGAGGCTTTATATGGTAGGAGGTGTAGATCTCTGGTTGGTTAGTTCGAGCCAGGTGAGGCTAAGTTATTGGGCATATATTTGATTCAGGATGCATTGGAGAATGTGAAGTTGATTCAGGAGCGACTTCGCACGTCGCAGTCTAGGTAGAAGAGTTATGCGGTCCGAGAGGTTCGGGATGTGTCTTTGATGGAAGGTGATAAGGTACTGCTGAAGGTATCACCCATGAAGGGTGTTATGAGGTTCGAAAAGAGAGGAAATATAAGTCCACGATTTATTTGGCCTTTTTAGGTGCTTCAGAAGGTTGGAGATGTGGCTTATAGACTTGCCTTGACACCCAGTCTATCGAGTGTTCATCCGGTATTTCATGTGTCAATGCTCAGAAAATATGTTGGTGACCCGTATCATGTGTTAGACTTCAGCACAGTTCAGCTCGAGGGTAATATGTCATATGAGGTTGAGCCAGTAGTTATTTTAGCTCGCGAGGTCAGAAAGTTGATGTCTAAGGATATACATCAGTGAAGGTGCAGCGGAGAGGTCAACCAGTGGAGGAGGATACTTGGGAGACCGAGCGGGAGATGCAGAGCAAATATACCCACTTGTTTGAGACTCCATGTATGTTTATAGACCCGTTCGAGGACGAACGTTTGTGTTAGAGGGGGAGAATGTAACGACCCGGTCCATTGTTACGTAGAAACTGCATTATAATTGTTGTTATTGACTTGTCATAGGTTGGTTATTCTATTATTGATGTGTTAGAGTTGATGGGCTTGAAATCGAATGGTTGTAGTGAGAGTTCAGTCATTTAGCCTTTAAAAATAGCCTTAAAATGGGAAAAATCAACTGAGAGTTGACTTATTGGTAAACGACCTCGGAATGCAGATTTTATGGAACAGATAGCTACGTTAGGTGATTTGGGACTTGGGAGTGTGTTCAGAATAATTTTGTGATGTCCGGTGTAAAATTAGGCTTGAATTGGCAAAAGTTAGTTTTGATGATTTCCGGTCAGCAATGGAAAATAGGCTATCGGGGTCAGAATGGAATTCTGACAGTTGGAACAGGTTCGTAATGTCATTTTGGATATGTCTGAAAAATTTCAGGTCAATCGGAGTTGTTTTGGATAGCTTCAGCATCGTTGTTGGATTTTAGAAATTTCAAAGTTCTTAGGCTTGAATCCGATGTAATTTTGGTGTTTTGAGAGTGCAACTAAGCTTGAATGATGTTATGTGACGTGTTAGTATGTTCGGTTGGGATCCTGAGGGGCTCGGGATTGAATTCGGGTGCTTAACGGAGGTTTGGGCTTGGAAATTACAGCAATACAGCTGTTGGTGCTGGTGTAACTGCAGCTCCGGAAGTTTGACCACATGAGCAGTCGGTGGGTCGCAGGTGCGGAAGGGTCACATGTGCGGTTAGGGGACCGCAGGTGCGAGTAAGTGGGTCGCAGGTACGGAAACTTTGGGCAAAAATATAAATTAGACCTTCCGCAACCCTAACATATTTTTACACCATTGTTGTACGGAAGAGAGCTTTTGAGGCGATTTTTGAAGGGGAAAATCATTGTTCTTCATAGAGGTAAGTATTTTGATCACTAAAACTCAATTATGGGTGATTATAGAACATAATCTCAGTATTAATTCATGAAAATCAGTAGAAAAAGGTGGGTTTAGGGCTTGAGATTATGACACCTTTAGGGATTGATTTGTGGGGTCAAACGAACTCCGATTTTAGTGTTCTTTATATATACGGACTTCTGAGATGATGAAGAACATTTTTGTATAAAAGTTTTTGAGTTTCGGGATGTGGGCCTGGGGGTCGGTTCTTTGAGCTAAATTTGATATTTTTCTATTGGAATTTATTCCTTAAGCATAAATTGATGAGAAAAATCTGAACTTGGTAGATTTGGAGCCTTTGGAAGTTGATACGAGAGGCAAGCGTGTTACGGAATAGTTTCCGGGCTAGTTTTGGGGTAAGTAATGTCTTTAAATCCTGTCCTCAGGGTATGAAACCCCGGACTATGCACCCTTTCACGGGTTTTGAAATACAAAGATTGAAACTTTAGAAATATCTTATTTAGGCGACTATTGAGTTGCTAAACCGAATTTTATGCCTATGCTTAATTGGTATTATTTTATTATGATATTATTTGGGATGTAAGCCGTGTTTGAGGCCTAGTGCCGATCTGTTTTCCTCTTGGGGGTTGTGTTTACTCTATTTTCCTCACCGATATGTTATGATTTTTCACTCAGTCTTTCCATGATAAATTGTTTTGATACTTAGAGTATTTGATACTATTTATTGAAAAATGAAACATTGTTTTGGGTCGAGAACCTGGTATGTTTATGGCCTAAGGGCAAATTGAGAGTGTCTGACTGAATGAGACTTTCAGAACTATATTGTGAGGAGGATTTCAGGCCTTATATGGGGGAGGCTTTCAGTCCTATATTGTGAGGAGGCTTTCAGGCCTTATATGAGGGAGGCTTTCAGGCCTATATTATGAGGAGGCTTTCGGGCCTTATTTTGTTATAGCGCTTGGGCTGTAGGAGTCCATCTGGAGTCTGTACACATCCCCAGTGAGCGCAGGTACCTATTGAGTGATGATTATTTCCGCGGGGCTGATACTGAGTGATGATTATTGCCCTCTGGGCTGTTATTGAGTGATTGAGAGAATTCCGGAGGAGCAACTGTTACGAGGAATGATTTTAGCCCGAGGGGCAGATTTATGATGATTTTTCTATGTTTTCGAACTATGATTTACTTCGTTTTCAAACTGATTTTTACTGAGAGTTTTACTGAGATATACTGATATTACACTTACTTCAAAGGATTTCTGGAAACTGATTTCGAACTTATGTATTTGACAAATACTACCTGGTGACTGGGTGTTTTACTGGCTTTTGTGAAATTATGTATTTGTACTGTGTGTTCTATAATTCTCAGACTGTGATTTATTTTTATTACCGAGTTAGCGTACTCATATAGAATCCCGGTGCCTCTGTTCCCAGATTCAGGTGACGATCTAGAGCAGTAGTTTTCCTTGCTCGTAGCATCAGTTCACGGGATTTCGAGGTAGCTACCGAGCGTCCACAACTTCTCCATTTCTCTTCCTTATATAGTTTTAGCAATTGATTCGGAGACATATATTATAGTATTAGTAGAGTTAGATTTATTTTATTCTTAGATGCTCATGATTATTGACTCCAGTCTTGGGAGATTTTGTTTAGAGTTGTTAGACTATTATTGGGACGCTAAGACTTAATTAAATTATTCTATGCTATGGTTGCTGCTTATTATTAAATTGTGAACTTTTATAATTGAAAAAATGTGAGGTAATGAGATGGTTGGCTAGCTTAGTTCCACGATAGGCGCCATCACGGCCTCTTAGGATTTGCTGCCGTGACACTCGAAAACTACCAAATAACGGGCAAAGCATTGGAAATATACTCGAATATTTGCTATATAAACTCCTATCTCCGCTCAAGGAATTGACCAATATTCCCTCGAGCCCACGTGCCTGGATTCTGAAATTTCTCGAACATAAACTCTACCCATAGCCTTACAAGCTCAATATACAATTTACTCTAAATTCCATGCTCAAATTCGTGGTAGAAATCCAAAATATAATTTCTAGGTTTTTCCTCCAAAAATCCCAATTTCCTACTAATTTCCATGTCTAATTCCATGCAAGATCACATATTTAACTTAGGAATGGGAATTAATCACTTACTTTGCGATGCTTGATGAAAATCCCCTCTTGAAGCTCCTCGCATAATTGATTGATTAATTGATGTTGCATGCCTTATTTGTGTGCGATTGATTCTCCTTACTTTATTTGTTTTACTCTACTATGTGCTATATAAACCTTTCATTATTCTAATTTTAAAGACACGCTAATACACAAGCTCACACTCTTACATTCACACACTTATACACAGTTGAGTTCTTCCTATTTTGATGCATTGTCTAGCAGGCTGAAAAGGCTAGACTCTTGGATTCCAATTTCTTTCATCTTCCTGTTTACTTTCTCCCTAACTGGTATGCCTTAACTCCTATTATCTTGTTCTATTCTGTAGGTTTAGGTAGTTAGTCCTATTACAGACCTCAGCATGGTTCTATGTGACTATGATTCCTGTTTACTTCTTTACAAATGGCATGTTCTAGTTCGTGTTGTCTTGTTCTATTTTTATGATTTTATTTTAGTTCAAACCTCATCATGCTTCTGTTAGGATCCATACCTAAATAATTCCACCTAGTGATAATTACTAAACTAGGTACTTCCTATAATGTGAAACCTTGTTGATTCAGCTGTATGTTCTCTGTTCTGAGCATGACCAAACATTGCAAGTGTGCGTGGCCAATTCTGTTTGTTAAGTGATCCTAATATGAGTATTTAGTTTGAACAAGTGCCAATCTACTTGAACTATGTGTTGAATATATTTGTTTCCTGGTATAGCTCTATGTAACCTGAATCTGCTTGCTTCTGGAGACTAAACTGTTTTTTTCTAAAATTGTCCCCCTACTCTTTATATACTAGTTTTCAAACTTCCACTCTTAGTTATCTAGGTTCCTACCACCCCCAGTGTGAGCACTTCCTAGGGTCCTTGAGATTCCTCCGAACTTTGACACATTGGGGTTGGTCTTCCAATCTTTCACAAACTGTTTCTCTGAAAAGGATTCTTGTTCTTGTGTGAGCATTGCCCGGGGTCCTTGAGGCCCTTGGGAGCTTTGACACACTGGAAGCCTGAATTCTAAGGTGCCATGGATGGATCATTGCTATACTCCAAAGTTTTTCTTTTGGAAGGTTTGGTTCCCAGGTTTATATTGGGCCTATGAAGGCTCCCAATATTTAAATGGATGCTATGATGCAATTTATTCATTTTGGGTTGTAATAATTTCTGTAATAACAGATTTGGGGTTGATTAGTGAAAGCGGGGGGAGGAGGTTCCTTCTATTTTTTTAAATTTGGGTAGAAATCATGCCTATAAGTTTAATTATGTTGATCAAGTTTTGTCATTGCCATTGCTTGATTAGAGATCTTGCCTATAAGAACTTCTTGATTGTTCAGTTCTGTACTTTTAATACTCGCATATTAGAGATCCTGTTTATAATTCTGCATTGGAAATGCTGTCCTAGGATCTACACATTTTCAAACCCCAACGTGTATTAGATACCATGTCTATAGGATTCTGTTTGTTTGAATAATAACCTTTTTTGGCAATCTGCTTAAAATTCTGCCTACATACGTGCATAGATACCATGCTTATAGGAAATAAAGATCAGTTCATACCTAGAAATCATGCCTATAGGGGTTGACGTTTCTGTCCACATAGAGATCATGCCTATAAGAGTTAACTAATCCTGTAAACTAGAAAACATGCTTATAGGAAATAAACTAGTTCTAACACCTAGAAATTGTGCCTATGGGAGTTAACTAATTCTGCAAATTAGAAATCATGCCTATAGGGTATAAAGGATAAAAACATGTCTATTAAAATCAGTAACTCGTTGCTAACAGATTTAGATACCATGCCTGTAGGATTTTGTTCTGGTTATCATCTTAGGCAAGCCTGTAGGATTATTAAGAATTCTTGGCTTAAAATTGTGATATCTTGCTTCCTGGAATATGCCTAGATTCAAGGACTAAAATTAGTAGGCAAATTGATAGGTACCGCTGCTCGTTTTAATAAACTAATGTCTTATATTTTTTTTATGCTCATCTAGATATCCTGCCTATAGGGTATTAAATTGATAAAACTTGTTGTTCGGATTGCGTGCATTTGCTGTTTACTTGTGGAGGTCAACATGAGCCCTTATTTGCTCCTTATGTGACAGCCCTATCTGATTTTTTGTTTGTCTCTTAGTTTTTACCATTTTTAAGCAACATAGGTCAGTCTAGAACTACCTTAAATAGAGGTCCTAAACACCTCCAGGACCATAGGTAAGGGACGACTAGTGCACGCTTAAGGCACAAGTTAGAAGCTATTAGAACGCTTAGGTAATAACTGAAGGATAGTAATTGGGTAGTAAATGAGATGATGAAATGTGCACTAATACTATGTGTAACACCCCAACTTGGGGAAAGCTACCAAGTATTGCACGAAAATGATCCTATAGGCTAAGAAACTCAGGACCCCTTTAATTCCTGCTTTAAAATAATAGTTGTCTAAATTAATTTATTTTTCTTTAATGACTAATTCGCTTAATTAAGTTCGGTCAGGACCCACCTTTGTGCACCTCGAGGGGTGCCTAACAACTTCCCCTCAAGGTAATTTCGAGCCCTTACCCGATCTCTGCTGATGCAAACTAGTTTCATGAGTTAATAGCTTTAGGTGCCCTAACGCACCTTAATCCTTTAGGTGGCAACTCTTCAAATCCCATAAACACATCCCAAAAGGGAAGGGAGTTGTCTCATTAAATGTCAAAACCCGATTTCGTGAGAAAAAAGGTGGCGCGACAGCATGGCGACTCTGCTGGGATAATTAGGCTCTTACCATAATGAACTTGATTTTTGTGAATTAGTCGTTAAGCATGCTTTATTCTGTTAATACGTGCGCACCGTTTCTCTTTCCCACTTTGTGTGAATTCAATTGCCTATTTTCAAGCATTTATGATTTCTTTTTACTATGGAAACTAACTTGTCTCTTTTTTTTCTTTCTTAAACTCCTTTTCAATTATTAAATACCGCCTTTATTATTTTCTTTTAACGTGAAAATACGTGACAACGTTCTATTTACTATTGCACAAATCATATTCCCCTCGTGCGTAATCAATACTTTAGCAACACTTGATGAGCGTTTGCGCTCTTCATTCATATCACCCCTTAATTTGAAAAGGATTATTTGCGGTAAAACTAGTCGATCAGCGGTGCAGTCGAGGGTTCCATGACTTCCCCCTCGAGCTGTCGACTTGAGGGTACCAGTCTAAACCTTTATAGAAACCTTGATTAATTGTACATTCATCATGGTCAAACCTAGCCAGGGTTAATATGTTGTCCACATAATAGCCCATTAAGAAAAGCCTTGTCTAAAATCCACCGGGGTTTCCTTAATCCCAACAGACGCAACCACGATCTGTGCATTAATTTGGAGAAATAAGTGCCAATATGCTAATCACTGATGTATAAATAGTCGAATCGTGAGGGGGGAAAGGGTCTAACCTTATTTGTTTTGTAGAAAATGGAGTTCATTACTCAAATGGTCACTCAACTATCCCAAATTATCTCCTAAAGTCACTTTACTTTCGTTTGTAACAACAAAGTCACTGAACTATGCCTATTGCACTAAGAAGGTCACTCAACTAGATTTTTCAAATTTTGGATTGCAAAATACCTATTTTACCCTCTAAATTATAACATTTATCTTATTTTTAATTTTATTAAACTTTTAAATATTATGATTTTCCCTTTTTAATTTATATTATGGACTTGCTTATACAATAAATAAATATTATTTATAAACTAAAAAATAAAAGTATTTAAGTAAATATAATGCTGGAATAAGAAAATAATAAGCATAGTAAAAAAAATTTATTACAATAATTTGTTAGTAATAATAATTTTAGTATTAACAACAAAAATTCAAAAATTTATTTACACAATTCAGAATGAAAGAAAATAAAGGTTGTAAAAATATATTTCATGCACATAATATAAAAATAATTATTTAAATAAGGGTATTTTTATAATATACATTATATATTCTTGAAAATTATGCTCAATTATATAATTATGTTTCTACCAACTTTTCGACGACACAAAATTATGTCGGCAGAAAGTAGGGGGACTATCTGTATTAGGTAAAATATGTTGTGTTAAGTCGTGCATGGAATATATATAATATGATTGAGCATAATTTTCAAGAATATAAATGTATATTATAAAAACACTTTTATTTAAATAATTATTTTTTAAATTCATGGGCTATATATTATACAACCTTTATTTTCTTTTATTTTGAATTATGTAAATAAATTTTTGAATTTTTTTTGTTAATATTACGAACAAATTATTTTAATTAATTTTTTTTACTAACCTCATTATTTTGTTATTCCAGCATTATAGATGCTTAAATACTTTTATTTTTTAATTATAAATAATATTTAATGATTCATTAGGTAAGTCCATAATATAAATTAAAAAGGGAAAATTATAATATTAAAAATTTTAAAAAAATAAAAGAATCTAAATATTTATAATTTAGAGGGTAAAATAGGTATTGGCAATCCAAAATTTGAAAAATCTAGTTGAGTGACCTTGTGAGTGCAATAGACATAGTTCAGTGACTTTGTTGTTACAAACGAAAGTAAAGTGACTTTAGGCGATAATTTGGGATAGTTAAATGACCATTTGAGTAATGGACTCGCAGAAAATGAGGCACGAAGTCCCTAGGTTCGGCATGGTCCGTAACATACCACCATTGTTGCTAGATTGGTTAGAAGATCTTTCATCAAGTGACAAAAAGCATGTAAAAAAGGTCCTGGCAACCGAATAATGTGTTGATTGAAGCCGCCACAACGTTCTGGGACGTTGAAAGATCCGTTTTTCGCTTTGGAAACATAGAAATGACCCCTCTTTTGGAAGAATTAGGGGGATTTGCTGGACTGCCTTGGGACAGTCCTAGTTTATTGGTGCCAGAAGACCGTACCGCTAGGGGGTTTCTGAAAAATGATGGTTCTGAAAAAGAACGACGATTTGGAGTGCCTGAAGAAATTCTACATACCCTTTGACTATCTCTATAAACGATATGGTCATAGCAAATCCTATCTTATCTACCATGATGAATTCTCTATCACTTCCTTGGGTTATATTCATCGCAGGGTTTTTGTGTTTGTCGCTTGCTTCCTAGGTAGGATAGTGTTTTCGATGAAAGGGGACAAAATTCATACCATACTTGCCATGGTAACAAAAACCCTAATTGAGGGGATCGAGGGGCTAACATACACCATTTTCCTTATGATCATGACAGTTATATATAGGGCCTTGGACCACTGCTAGAAGGCATTCAAAAACTTCGAGTGTTAGGTTTGGTTGTTAGAGCATCTCCAGAGAGGTCAATGCCGTCAAGAGTTTCCACGAAGGTCGTGGAATGATCATATAGCTTTCCATCACCCTAAGAGAATGACCTATATCCCAGACAGGTTTTCTCAACTAGAGAGTGCTACAGAATAGGTGCAGTTTTTTGATAATTTGACTGAGGATCAGGTTCAATGGATGTTCGAATGGTTTCCTACTAACGAGTCATCATCAGGTCTAGGGACATTTCGCACTTGGTGTTGATCGGGTTAAGGGTCATATACCCTTATGTTCCCATCAGGGTTATGAGACAAGCAGGCAGGAAGCAAATCATACCGCGGATCGTTAAAATGAGTCATTATAGGGAAGATTTTTAGGATGATGACCTCCCATACAAATGTGAAGCTCAGCATATGTGGTACCTAAAGATTATTGTAGAAAAGGACACCATCGATCCAGACCGATATCACGCAGGGCACATGTACTTTTACCCATCATGGTTGGAGGACTGCATAGTAGGAATAGTCGAGCCAGGGGTCGGTCGAGGAAACAGAGTCATAGATTAAGCTACTGAAGCACAAGTGAAGTATAATAGACTGCAAAAGGGTTCGCGAGTCCGAGGCCGAGCATCTGGAGCAACACAAGACTGATATAGGATTAGTCAGTGAATGGAAGGAAACAACTACTAGATCGAATGAAAGGTTAGAATATCTGGAGCAGGGTCTGATGGAATTGGAAAGGAAGATGAGGAAAAGAGTCATAGACTGCTAGAATGTTGAAGGTATCGAAGGAGGACATCTAGCAAGGGAATACCTGTTGCTGGACATGCGCGACCTAGGGAACCTGATCGATGGAGCCAAGAGAGCCGGGCCTGGAGAAGGTCCTTCTAGGACCAAGTAGATTAGGTTTATTCATTTTTGCTTTTCAAATGTAATAAGGCAAAGTGCCATTATTGACTTATATTATTTAGTGTTGTTTTAGATTCATCTATTTTACATTAATGAAGTGAGGCAATTATTGGCACTGAAGTTCTCCAAATCAACATGTCGCTAGGCCTACCTCGGGCACAAAGAGGCTCCCAAATTAGGACGCGAATTTACATTCCCGCACTATGTGTTTATATATTGCAAATACTCTTTTTGGAGCCCTTACTGACTTGGTTACCTTTTGCTTTTCTTTCCTTTTTTATTATTATTCCCATTTTTTCCCAAGGTTGGTTCATACATACTGGCATCATCAGCATATCATACCAGATCCAGGGGCCCTCCACCTCCTCCTCCTCCAAGTCCATCCAAAGGCAAAGGGAAAGCTAAAATGAATAATATAAGTGGTGACACCACCGCACATGCTGAGAACGTGGAAACTTCTGATGGTCGGAGTACTTCGGCACCAAATGACTTGGTTTTGCGGCTTGAAAAGAAAATACTTGAACTACAAAGTGAGCTTGAGCAGTTCTGTAACTTGGAAAACCTCTCCCTCACACTAAACGTCCTAGATATCAACCATCCAAATACCCAAAAACCAGCACCTCCTTAGAATCCACCCGACCAACGCCCGCAGAATCCTCCCGTATCCCATCAATATACAACCCCTCCTCAAAATCCTTTACCCGTACCTACGCCTCCTCAACATCAGTATCTCCCAACTCAATATCCGCATACCACTTAAGACACTCCTCAGAATACACCACAACCTATCCCCGATCTCTAAAATTCAACCAATGATCACCACTATACCAAAATTCCTGGCCTTCACCAAAACAACCCCATATACGTGGAAACCATACCCCACTCCACTCAACCAATCTCATATACACCAGAATCCGCCTAGAAGGACCTGCTCATTAGGAACATGGCAGAGGATCTCAAGAAACTCACAAGCTGAGTTCAGAGTGTTGAAGGAGGCAAAGGAATCGAAGGTCTGAATTACGAGAATTTGTGCATTCAGCCAGATGTGGAACTGCCGGAGGGTTACAAACCTCCCAAGTTTAAATTTTTTTATGGAACGGATGACCCAAGGGTTCACTTGAGAACTTACTGTGACAAGCTCGTAGGGGTTGGAAAGGACGAAAGGATTCACATGAAGATATTCATGAGAAGCCTCACTGGAGACGCCCTATCCTGGTACATAAGCCAGAATCCCAAGAAATGGGCTAATCGGGTGAGCATGGCGTCAGATTTCATGGACAGATTCAGATTCAACACAAAGAATGCACTTGAGTTTTCTATGTCCAGAACCTCAAGAAGAAACCAACTAAGACTTTCTGTGAGTATGCTACTCGGTGGAGGTCAGAGGCAGTAAAGGTCAGGCCGGCATTAGATGAGGAACTGATGAACAAGTTCTTTGTCAGGTGCAGGATCCACAATATTATGAAAGCTTAATTGTTATCGAGAATCACAAGTTCTCCGATATCATCAAGATTGGAGAAAGGATCACGGTATTAAAAGTGGAATGGTGATGAATTTCGAGGCACTGCAGGCCATGAACAAAGTATTACAATCAGGTGGCATATCAAGGAAGAAAGAAGTGGGAACAATAATGGTTGCCCAAGGCCCAAAAACTCCATTTGTATACCAAACACCTCCACCCACACACCAACCATCACCTCCCAGATATCCCCAACCTTCTACCTCCTACCATACCTATAATTCCCAACCATCCTATTATCTGTCACCTCCAACTCGTCCAAACTACAAAAAACCCAGGCTTAATTTTGACCGCAAACCACCCAGACAGTACACCGCCATTTCTAAACACATCGACCAGTTGTACGAAAGGTTGAAAGTTGCTGGTTATGTCACCCATATTCCCGCTATGGCAATAGAGAATTCGTGTCAATGGATCAATCCAAACAAGACATATGCGTACCATTCTGGTATGAAGGGACACATTGTTGACAAGTTCCGCACCTTGAAAGACAAGATCCAAACACTAATTGATAATAAGGTCATAGATGCAAAGGAAACTGCACCTACTGTCCGCAACAATCCCTTCCCAGATCATACAGGCAAAGGGGTCAATGTAATAGAAACTGATTAAGAATGGGATCACGAGCAATCAATCGGGTTTATTGGAGAAGGTCATGATCCTAAGAAGCTTGTAGTCACGCTCAATCCCATTGTGGTACAAGTACATCTGTCAGTTGAAGTTGAGATAGCCGCATCAGCTCCCTTTGAGGTAGAAGTAACCCCACCTACAACAATACCCGCTCCATTTAAGGTGGAGGGGACCACACCTTTCACTGTGACAGTGGCAACCACACCACCCTTCAGTTCCAATATTGTACCTTGGGATTATGTGGCTGAGGCTAGAAGAAAAGGAAGGTCGAATATGGAAGAATCTGGTGCTGCACAAAGAATGACTAGAACAGGAAGAGTTTATACACCTGAACATTTGGGGGAATCCAATAAGCAAGCTTCCAGTAAACCGCCCGTTATTGAAACTAGTCCAGATGACCTCTAGAGAAAGGTACAGGCAAGGGAGTACTCTGTCATCGATCATCTGAACAAGACCCGCCCAAATATCTATCCTTTCGTTGCTGGAAAATTTTGAGGCACACAAGAATGCTCTGATGAAGGTATTAAATGAAGAATATGTGCCTAACAACATCACTAGGGGAGAAATGGCCAATATGGGGGGGGGGGAGTTCTAGAAAGCCACAAGATCACCTTCCATGAGGACGAGATGCCACCTGAAGGGTTAAGTCACAACAGGGCACTGCACATCACAGTGCAATGCGAAGATAAGTTTATCGCTAGAGTTCTGATAGATGGAGGATCTAGCCTTATTTGCCCGTTGACAACTCTGAAGATATTGAGAAAGGGTTTACATGAGATACAAGTAGGTACTATGAATGTGAAAGTGTTTGACAGGTCTCAAACAGCTACCATTGGAGAAACTAATCTCTGCCTGCAGATAGGTCCCACCTGGTTTGATGTTGAGTTTCATGTGTTGGACATATCAGCCTCCTATAATCTACTGTTGGGATGGCCTTCGATACATGTTGCTGGGATGTAGCATCTACTTTGCACCCGGTCGTGAAATTCAAGTGGAATCATCAAGAAGTAATCATCCATGGAGATGGGAGTAACCCCATTTACACCAGTCAGACTATCCCGGTGGTTGAAAACAGAAAGAGGTTAGGTGGAGAAACTTACCACCGCATCAAGCGTGTTAATGCAATCGAAAGGGATTGCATTGGAATGGAAAGGGTATTAACTTGGTAAGTGGTGGAGTAGCAAGATAGAAAGCATATTGGAATGGAAAGGGTATGAACTTGGTAAGGGGCTTGGTAAAAATCTTCAGGGTATCTCCAAACCAGTACAACTGAAGCACCATGGTACAACCTTTGGGCTGGGGTATCAATACACCTGTAAGTAATACGATGATTTGTAACCACCGTGGAACGGTCCATACTACCCTCTTTAACAACCCGTACAACACTTAAGTCAGACTTTCCATCAGGCCGATGTTATATGGGGGTCAGAGGAAGAAGAAGCATTGGCAGCATTGAGGAATTTGTTCTTGGAAGATGATGATATGGACTGTTGTGTGATCGTCGAGGACGAGAAGGAGGAAGGCCCTACCATCCAAGCTGTGGAGAGAGGAGCATTCCTCAAGAACTGGATTATTAGACCATCAAGGGACTGACGAGTCCCGGGGTAGCAAGGCTGAATAACATTGTTCACTTTTTCTGAAAATGATTTCCACTTTTGCATTTTTGTTTTAAATAATATTTTCAATGTTTCCAAACTGTTATTTGAGCTATTGAAAATAATTTTTATTTGACGCTTTAAATAGCTTGATGTTTTATTATTACTGTTTTTCTCTCATGTTTTTATCCCTACAACATTACTATTTCCCATCTTGATGAACCGACAACTGTGACATGTAATGAGACAACGCAACAAAAGGACAGTGATTCAGAAGAGGAAGAAGTAATACCTGAAGAGATTGTCAGAGAGGTATAGGATTTTGAAAACAAGCCCAAGTCCAATCTGGATGAAACTGAGATACTCAACTTGGGAGATTCTGAAACCGTCAAGGAAACCCGCATAAGCATCCATTTGTCACCTTCGGAGAAAGAAGAATACACTCGGTTCCCGAAAGAATATGAAAATATATTTGCATGGTCATATAACGACATGACAGGGTTGAGCACATCCATAGTGACTCACAAGTTACCTACAAATCCAATGTATCGCTCAGTGAAGCAAAAACTTAGGAAATTCAAGCCATACATGAGCCTGAAAATCAAGAAGGGTCGGACCAAGACAGTTCATGCTGGGGGAAGATCTTTCCACATCAAAATGAAGCCAAAGGAAAATTCTCACCCAACTGGAAAGGTCCTTATATGGTTCACAGGGTATTAACAGGAGGAGAACTCATACTCGTAGAGATGGACAGAGAAATCTGGCCAAAGCCTATCAATTCAGATGCAGTCAAAAGATACTATGTGTAAACAATTTTATGCTTCTTCATATGATGTAAATCGATCTACGCTCGACCTGATTCTTGTTTAAGAGGGGATACGTAGGTAGCCCTGTGGGTACGGTCACAAATTAATAAAATTTCTATTTCCCCACAATCAGAAACTGGGGTAGAATTTTGAGGAGGACCCTAAAAATTCTGAAGCAAGTTCAGCCAACCGCAAAGTATGGAGCAACCAGAAAAGTCATCTAGTTAACTGGGGCAGAATTTTGAGAAGGACCCTCAAAATTCTATGGTGGAAGAAGTCGTGATGTCTCTGATTATGTCACAGTTACTGGTTGATCTAACTAATTTTTAAACTATATACTACTATGTCTTTTGAAAATTATGCACGCATGCTTTTGGAAAAGAAACTTTGCTTTTGCAAATGCTACCCTAATAGTTTGGATAGGATCTTCAGACAGAACAGAGCAAGTAAAGCAGACGAAGGCACGAACCAACCTTCCCCCAAAAAACTCACAAATTTTTCTTTGGATGCAGGACTATATCATCACGACAAATACCGTTGCAACAATACAATCACTATGTACGAAACACATTGTCAGCTAAGAATACTTCGCCCGCACTCTTCTCTTTGCATGAGACTAAGCTCTGTCTCCACCTTGCATAAGGCTAAGCATTGCCCTCTATTTGCATGGGACTAAGCACTGTCCCGAATCCTGCACGAGGCTAAGACATGCCTCCCACCTTGCATAAGGCTAAGCATTACCTTCTATTTGCATGGGACTAAGCACCGTCCCGAATCCTGCACGAGTCTAAGCCCTGCCTATCTATTTGCATAAAGCTAAGCATTGTCTTCTTTTTACATGGGATTAAGCAATATTTCGAATTTTGCATAAGGCTGAGCATTGCCTTTTCCTTTCATGGGACTAAGAATTGTCTTGAATCTTGCATGAGGCTAAGCCCTGCCTCTTTATTTGCATAAGGCTAAGAATTGCCTTCTCTTTGCATGGGACAAAGCATTGTCCCGAAATTTTCATGAGACTATGCTCCGTGTCCACACCCGCATGAGGTTAAGCCATGTCTCTCTATCTGCATAAGGCTAAGAATTGCCTTCTCCTTGCATTGGGACTAAGCACTGTCCTAAAAACTTGCATGAGGCTAGGCCCCGACTCCCTATTTACATAAGGCTAAGCGCGGCCTTCCTTTTGCATGGGACTGAGCATTGTCCCGAATCCCGCACGAGACTAAACACTGTCTCTCTTGCATTATTCTCTTCTCTCGGGCTAAGCTCTTCCCTCAACTTCATACAAGACTAAGCCTTGTCTTGTTGCTTCAAGCATCAGCTCTTTGCACCTCATGGGCTGAAATATAGCCAATTTGTCCAAAGGCGTCATAGTCTGAAGGCACTATCCTCATAGTCAGAAGACACCATGCCATGGCTTGAGAATCTCCCAAACTTGCACATCATTATTCAAAGGCGTCATGATTCGGAGGCACTATTCTCTTGGCCCGAGAACATCATTTCATGGCCTGCGAATCCCTTACCGTACAATTCATGGCACGGGACATCATGGTCTAAGTACATCATCCTCAACCATCCAAAGGACAATTCTCGTGGTCTGAAGGGAATTTGCATCATGTTTAAATTCACGCAAAGTTATACGTATATGCTTGCAGTACATCTTCTGATTTGCATGTGACCCGGTGAGTAACCATTATTCCAACAGGAGCAATCCCGCTCCAGTTCCATCATACTATTTCAAAACTGACCACTTACCATAATCGTTTCACATATTCGAAACCCTGTATTCGTACTTGTGACAACTTTATCGGTTTATTCCGCCGATAAACCCAGAACAACAAACGACCTGATTCCTATAAAACCAGGGATATGTATGAAGCTCGGTAACTGGAGTGCTGCCTATATCTCTCAGATCGCTCTATCCGATAAAAATTAGCCATCATATCTTTACCTGACAACTCTTTCATCCTTCCCGGGTAAAGAGGGGCAACTGTTGATACCCAATTTTTTCATATATTATTTTCAAAATGCATATATATATTTTTCAAAATAATGCATGGGAATCAATTAGTATTTTTTTCATAATTTTCTGTAATTTAAAAGGATTTTAATTAATTTATTCCATCATTTTATTGTACAAATAATTACTAATTGCATCACAAATGATTTTATAATAATTTTATTACCTAATTTTATCATTTATTATATTAAGCTTTAATTATTTTATGCATAATTATATTTATATTTGTAGGTTATAATTGCGATAACTTTGCAATAATAGCCCATGTGTACATAATCACTTGATTTTACACGAAAATGACCTTTTATATTTTTAGAATATTAAGTAAATTTTAAATCATTTTCATGCAAAAATAGCATTTTTTTTAATTTATTAGCTATTTCTTTAAATTATTTTATCATATTAATTGGGTATTTAGCATATAGCCTCTTTTCTTTTAATATTCTGGCCCAGCCCAATAGCTAACCTAACCTGATACGCATAACCCAAACCCAAACCCAATAACCCTGATCCAACAATCCGCCCCAACACCAGATTAAATCCTGGCCGTTGATCTCAGAAGATCAATGGTCCAAGACAACCTTTCCTTTTTTAATTAATAGACGACCCCCAAACCCTAATCATTCTTTCAAACCCTCCGCCTTTGAATCCCTTCCACCCTCTCTTCTCTCTCACCCTCCCCCTAACCCTAGCCCGCCGTCACCAAAACCCCTTCGATTCATGGTTTATTTCTTCAATTTTAGGCTCTATCTAGCCTCCTATCTCTACTGGTGTTTCTATTTTCATGCTGCTTGAGGATAATCTCAAGAAGCACGAACCAGACTTGGTTCAAATCACTCATTTTCTCGACGAATCCGTCTGTGTTGACTCCTATGTCTATGTACTAATTTCTTCGTGCTTATGGCTTCAAATATCTAGTTCAAACAAGATTTTTCTCACCTCTGCTTATGTTTAACTATTTCTGGTTAAATTCGTTCAGATCTCCTTGGATATTAAGAGATTTGAGTTTGTTTGTTACTTTTCCTTGAAGATTCTGCTATTTTTCCTTCTATTTCAAGCGATTCTTGTTCTTCCCTAGAAGCTAGGGTTTCATCTTTTTAAGTTTCTGCAAAATTGTTTAAAAAAAAAGTTTAAATGTTTAACTCTGGTCTTCTCTTTACTGTTTGACTGATTTCTTTCACTGATTTTCATCTCCATGTCTTTATGCTCTAGAATTTCATCTTATAATGTTTCTGCAAAATGTTGAAAACGTTTAAGTGTTTAACTCCGGTTTTCTTTACTTTTTCGACTTATTCTCATATCTGTGTCTGCATGGCCTATGGTTTCTACTATTTTCTCTAACGTTTGCCCATTTACTGTGGCTCTATCAATTAAAAGTGATTAACTTATTTTAATTGCTTAATTAGGGTTCAAAAATTGTATTTTCCTTTCAAAACTGATAGCTCACTGAATTTTTTTTTACCTATTCTTTCCTTATATGTGATTCGCAATTAGTACTACTTTCCTTAATTATATTGCTGGCTTGATTTCTGGATATTGATTGTTTTGAACTGATTTCTAGATTTACTACTTACCTTATTTAGCCTCAATCCTTTCTACTGATTTACCCCGTGAAAGACTCTTCTTATTTTAAGTTTTACTTGATGATAATTTATTCCCGTTAGCCCTAATTTATTGATTAATTGATGTTTCATGCCTTATTTGGGTGCGATTGATTCTCCTTACCTTATTTGTTTTAGTCTACTATGTGCTATATAAACCTTTCATTTGTTCTGATTTTTAAGATGTGCTAAGACACAAGCTCACACTCTTAAATTCTCACACTTATACACACTTGACTTCTTCCTATTTTGCTGCATTGTCTAGCCGGCTGAAAGCCAAGACTAGACTCTTGGATTCCAATTGCCTTCATCTTCTTGTTTACTTTCTCCCTAACGGGTATGCCTTAACTGCTGTTATCTTTTTCTATTCTGTATGTTTAGGTAGTCAGTTCTATTACAGACCTCAGAATGCTTCTATGTGACCTATGATTCCTGTTCACTTCTTTCTCAACTGGCATGTTCTAGTTCCTGTTGTCTTGTTATGTTTTTATGAGTTTATTTTAGTTCAAACCTCATCATGCTTCTGTTACGTAACTAAGTAGTTCCTATAATGTGAAACCTTTTGATTCATTTGTATGTTTTCTGTTCTGAGCATGACCAAACATTGCAAGTGTTTGTGGCCAATTCTGTCTGTTAAGTGATGCTAATATGAGTATTTAGTCTGAACAAGTGCCAATCTACTTGAACTATGTGATGAATATATTTGTTTCCTGGTACAACTTTGTGTAATCTGAATCTGCTTTCTTCTGGAGACTAAAATGTTTTTTCTAAAACCATTCCCCTACTCTTTATATACTGGTTTTCAAACTTCCACTCTTAGTTATCTAGGTTCCTACCACCCCCCAGTGTGAGCAATGCCTAGGGTCCTTGAGACTTTTCAAAACTCTGACACATTGTGGTTGGTCTTCCAATCTTTCACAAACTGTTTCTCTGAAAGGGATTCTGGTGTGAGCATTGCCCGGGGTCCCTGAGGCCTTTGGGAACTTTGATACACTGGAAGCCTGACTTTTAATGTGCCATTGATGGATCATTGCTATACTCCAAAGCTATTCTGTTAGAAGGTTTGGTTCCCATGTTTATATTGGGCCTATGAAGGTTCCCTATAGTGTAATGGATGCTATTATGCAATTTATTCATTCTAGGTTTAAATAATTTCTATGATAACAGATTTGGGGTTGATTAGTGAAAGCGAGGGTGGGGGCTTTCCTTCTATTTTTGTTAAATTTGGGTAAAAACCATGCCTATAGGTTTAATTATGTTGATCAAGTTGTTTGATTGCCTGTCACGACCCCAAATCTAAGCCAGTCGTGATGGCGCCTATCGTGAAACTAGGCCAGCCAAAACTACATTCAAATCATAATAAGCTTCCATTTACATCTTTACTAAACTGATAACCCATAAAGGTTTCCTTTAAACATTTTTAAAACAGTTAAAGCTATACCGAATATTAAATACAACCCCTGAGATCTCGGAGTCACCGGTCATGAGCATATACATAAAAATATACAACTAAAAGAAAGAATAAACTCTATAATAGTAAGCAGGAGAGAGCAGGACTGCGGACGCATGCAGCTACCTCAAAAACCTCCCAGAAATCTCTGGAACAGATACACAGCTCACCCTGCCCTAACACCTGGATCTGCACACAAGGTGCAGGGAGTAATGTAAGTATGCCAACTCAGTAGTGATGAAAATAAATCAGGTCTGAGCAGCAAGAAACACATAAAAATCAATTCTTCAATTCAAAATAATCACAACCTTTCTTTCCAACAATGTATACGTTAAATCATCACGCTTAAAAGCCGATTTCA
Organism: Nicotiana knightiana; assembly: GCA_005239525.1. Classification (NCBI taxonomy): domain Eukaryota; kingdom Viridiplantae; phylum Streptophyta; class Magnoliopsida; order Solanales; family Solanaceae; genus Nicotiana; species Nicotiana knightiana. The sequence goes on from ML413500.1 coordinate 124,515, forward strand.
GTAAAAATGATTTGGAAATATATTTTCCAATAGTTTCAACAGAACTTTGAAAAATTTTAGTGTAAAAATGCCGAAAATCATATAAAGGCCCCTTGGGCAAAAGATATTTCATAATTTCAGAGTGAAAGTGGTAAAATCATAAGTATCCCCTTGGGCAAAAACATGTATCAGAAACTGCCCATCAGGCATTACTCACAGTCACTCATAATCAGCCCCTCGGGCATACCTCACAGTCACTCATGCCTCCCAATCACTCGGCACTCGGCACTCGGAACTCGCACTCAGTAGGTACATGCGCTCATTGGGGGTGTGTACAGACTCCAGAGGGGCTCCTTCAGCCCAAGCACTAATATCAAGCCACCTCGTGGTGTATCATATCCTCATAATCAGGCCCTCGGCCTCACTCAGTCAGAACCTCACAAAAGTTCCTCGGGCGTATCAGTAAAATGGGGTACTCGACCCAAAACATCATTTTATAACTCAAAATAGTGTAAATAAGGCTGAGTTTCGAAAATAGTTAAGCACAACATGACTTAGTGTAAATCGTAAATCAATAGTGAGGAAATAGCAGTAAAAATCCCCCAAGGGGTCTAAACAAGTCGGCACGAGGCCCCAAACATGGCTTATAGCCCAAATATAGCAATAGTCTTTAGAACACAATTTAACATATGACTTAGAGTAAAATACGCAACTCAATGGTTGCCGCGGAGAGGACCAAGTCCAATCAAGAAATCAGTGTGCGCCACATACTCGTCATCCGACATGTGCGCTACTCTAAAAACAATGAGAAATATGAAGTCCGGGGTCTCATACCCTCAGGACAAGATTTATAGCCATTACTTACCTATACCGGGCCACAATACTAATATGTGATGCTCTTGCCCCTCAACTTGCCTCCCGATTACTCCGAATCTAACCAAAACCAGATTAGCTTCATCAATATGCGCTAAAGGAACACAACCCGATCAAAAACTATCAATTTAGACATAATTCTCGAAATTCGGCCAAACCTGAGCCCCAAGCCCATGTCTCGTAATCCGATAAAGTTATATCATAAGAACCCTTATCCTCCCACGAGTCCGTACATATAAAGAACATCAAAATCGGACAACAATTGCCCAATCAAATTACCAAAAGAAATTTCAAATTTCCCCCCCCCCCCCNCTACTTAATTCCTCAAATTGCATGGTGAAAATCAAGAAATATTCATGAAATTAAACCAGAAATGATTGAAGAACACTTACCATAAGAATCCCACTGAAAATCTCGTCCAAAATCTCCTTCCCCCGAACTGTCAAATGGCAAAATGAGTTATGGTCAAGAACCCCCGAAATTAGAACTTAAAACTGTCTGCCCAGACTTTTACTCAGTGCGGTCGCGGAAAAAGGCACGCGATCGCGAAGAAAAAAATTCTGCCCCACCAAAATAACCATATGCGATCGTAGAAACACCTATGCGATCGCGGAAGACAACTCCTCACAGCAATGCGATCGCAACCAGCTCTATGTGATCGCATAAAGCAATTTCATCACCTCACTGCCACACACGCCCACACTGTGCGATCGCAACAAGCCTCATGCGACCGCACTGTTATGCCTCCTCGCACTACGCGATCGCATAACACAATTTTTGCTGCCTCACAAACAAACCTATGCGATCGCATCCTCACCATTGCGATCGCATACAAGGAAACCAGACCAAGAAAATACAACAGCCACAACAGTCCTTTTAAGGCCAAACACACTGCGTTAACCACTCGAAACACACCCGAGGCATCCGGGACCTCAAAAAATCCTACCAACACACCCCATAACAACATTCAAACTTAGTCGAGCCTTCGAAACACCAAAAACAATGCAAAAACACCAAATTTATATCAAATTCAAGCCTATGAAACTCTGAAACAAACCAAAACACATCCGATTGACCCTAAAAATTTTCACACATATCCAAAATGACATTACAAACCTGTTCCAACTTTCGGAATTCCATTACGACCTCGATAGTCTATTTTCCACTGCCGACCGAAAATCGCCAAAAATTAGCTTTCGCCAATTCAAGCCTAATTCTACTCCGGACATCAAAACTTCATTCCGAACACACTCATAAGTCTCAAATCACCTAACGAAGCTATTTGAGCCATAAAATCCTCATTCCGAGGTCGTTTACCAATAAGTCAACTTCCGGTTGACTTTTCCACTATTGAACTAAGTTAAGAGACTAAGTGTCTCATTTCTGACCACGACCACTCTGAACCCGAACCAACCGATCCAACACACATAAATGAAGCTGAACCACATATAATGTAGCAGAAATGGGGGAAATAGGGCTAAACTCTCGGAACGACCGGCTGGGTCGTTACATCCTCCCCCACTTAAACATACGTTCGTCCTCGAACGGGCCAAGCGTTGTTCTCCAACACCATCAAACTGCCACGTACTCTACCATGCACATACCCGGGGGTGATCCCACGTCACCCTATCCCATATAGGTCCAATAGCACAACACTGTTGAAATTTCGAAATCCAATCCTGACCTATAAACCTTAGAACCAAATTCCCACTTCTGAAATAATATACAAGATCAAAATTCCATAACTATAAACTGAACAAGTCTGTACATGTTGAATCAAGACATATACGCACCCCAGATGAAATCACATAGTACACCGCATGACTCAAACACCCAGAGAGATAACTCCTAATCACAATAGCTGCTCAGAACAACCCAATGCCGGTACATAACCTCTTATCAAGAAAGCCTCGCTCTAACACCTTCATATACTGCCGATGAGGAAAGAAACACGTAGAAACTAGAAACCATTCGTCCGATCAGTCAGACATGAAGCTCCCCCTTCCCAAACAGGAATTATAGTAGATTTCTAAGCCGACTCCCGATATTTATCCTTCCAACTATGTTGTAGACCATTCTGAAAATATTAATTCTAGGTCCAATGACCTTTTCCATCCAACACGACCACTCTGCTGGCATGGCACATCGATATACTTCGAAGCAATAACCTGTGCTACTCGTGCACTCAATAGCAACATCCCAATGTAATATAATTATATACAATATTCACATGAGAGGTGATCACGCTCAACTATGTCTTGTAGAAGACTAAGCGGGCATTGCAAATATAATCCTGGGGTATTATGCCCAGAGTCGATCCCACAGGGAATTGACGTATCAAGCAAGCTGTTAAACTACTACTCAGCTGTCACCTGATGTTATTTAAATTACTAATACTAAAGATTAAAACTAAAGATTAACTACACTAATGTATAAACAATTGTAATAAAAATCTAAAGTTATGGTTTCCCCCGCTGGTGAACTTACTTCTCGGATACTTCGTATAGCTTGATTAGTTATCTCTATCAATCATGAACACTCTATCTACCATAAATCTCTCTCAAGTAATTATGATAATTTACTAGACGCACTCTCTCAAGTTACGCTAGCTAGATTGCATTACAGTTCACTTAGATTGCACCCGAAGTATCGTTATCTCTAATCCAACCTCTAAACCCTCGGTTATGACTTTCGTCTATACTCTGGGAGTGGTGTTGTTCAAACAATTACCTAAATATGCACTCTCTCTCAAGTAGATACATAATAAATAGGCACAGCTAATTGAGGGCCCTTCAATCAACTACAACAAGAACGTAGTTGAACAAATAGAGTTTAATCAACCAATCAAAGCTATATTAATATCACAATAAGTTTATTCCCCAACGGGTTCTACCAAAAATTAGCTAAACATGTTCAAAAGAATCAAATCTAAAATAACTTGCATAATTAAACTACAAAGTAAAGAAGAAAATATGTACAAAGTTGATGTTTTGCTTTTGATCCACACTAATCTCCAATCTCTGTCAATCTCCGTGAATCCCCCCTTTGTAGTTGTGTTTTAGGAGTCTATTTATAGGTTTAGGGTGAACCCTAA